>JAKZJZ010001371.1:0-28522 GCA_022702705.1 Papilionanthe hookeriana x Papilionanthe teres
GGCATAAAGAACATTGGTTAATCTATAGATCGGTTCAGGATGTTTTATTAGTTGAATGGGTTAATCCGAGGCTCACGCTACTTAGATGTCCGAGGGTGGCTATGGTCGGCCCTACCAGGTGACTCGATCCCTTTCATAAACCAAATTATTAGAATTTAGTATGTCAGCTCTAAAGACTAATTAATTCTACCCCCGATAAACAATATCTCCCTATTTATTTGCACTTGCGCTCGAATAACTCGCACGAGGCGCTTCGACTACCCAAGGATTCATGTGATATCTATTAGTTAAGAATTCGGGCTTGTTTGTTTCGGGCTTTTCTCCGCGGCGAGGGGCGTCGCAGAGGGCATCGTCCCATTTCCTTCGTCAGCGGCACGGCGGAAGCGGAGATGAAGAGAAGACGGCTCGGGCAGCGGCAATATACCCACGGCCCAGCTTCCTCTCGCAGGTTTTTCTCATCCTACCCCGCGCGGTTGCCTTCCGTCTCCCTTCTGCCCGCTGATTATCTCCGGTATCTGTGGCCTTTTCTTCTTCCCTATCCACTCGAAACGGCCGATCTCAGGTAAAAATCGAGCCATTTTTGCCGATCTACTTGCAGATCTGAGGTATTTTACGTGTTTTATCGTCATCTTCCTTCTCTACTCCCTCCCGTTTTCTCGACATCTTATTCCTGTTTCTTATGTTTACGCTTTATGGAATTCGTTTGGATCTGTGAGAGATGGCATGAGATTTTAGGGAGTTTATCGCCTTCTATCGTTCTTTGCGGTTTTCTGGAATGAAGTTTCAGCTATCTCCTTGTTCTCCATCCAGCTTATGCTTCTTACACTAACTATGGATTCAATTCTTGCTTGCGGTTTTCTGGTATTTTCTTAAGGCTTGATCTGTTCAAATTAGCTGAATGTGAAAGTACTAGAATGGTTTTTTGAGTTATCTTCCACTCTCATTTCTATGCAGTAATGAAAAAAATGGAGTTTTATGGCATGCTTTGCATTGATTATTATAATTAAATTAGCTCATTTGGCATGTTGTTGGGCTGATATGGCATTCATAAATGTTTGGGGTGTCGGCATATTTTTAGGTCGTGTTTTATTTTGAAGAGGGGTCGCCTAACAGAAATCTGTCGGCGAATTTTTAATTTAATTAAAATAAATAATTTGAAAAGTAGTATTTGATTTTGAAAATAATTTTTAAACTTGAAGGTTTTAAGATATGAGATTAAACCGACCTCACATCCCAAATAGTTTATATAAACGAGCACCGCACCATAAACCGTGTATCTACCCCTAAGGATAGACACACTGCTTGATGGTGGGGCTTGATTAAATAAACTAGAAGATTAGTGACATCCGTTTGGTCTGCGAACCAATTTTATAAGCCGACAAGTTTCCCCGCTTAATATGAAAACATTAAACGGGGTTTATATTACACAGGTTCTTTAAAATTCCCTATAAGGGCAAGCCCCTATAGTTAATTACATCTTAAGTGACGGGAATCACCTAAGAAAACTCTCGATAATAATCGATGATTCTGCTCTCAAGAATTTGAAAGTTTAAGGTTTTCAAAGATTGAATTTTGAAGTTTCGATAGGGAATGGATCAAATTTTTGGAACATTTTGTTTTGTGAATCCAAAGGAAGAAAGGTAGGAGAAATCACTGATTCGAAGTGAACTTCGATAATTTCCCGACTATCCTATCGTTTGGCTTGAATTTAGGAAAGTCCTAATGTTTATTTAGTATTTCAATCTTGTCGATTTTAATTAATTAGGGCTTATATTTGTATGATAAAATCAAACAAATAGCTTTAGAAAATGTGAGGGTTTATGTCGTATCGGACGACTACCTCGGAATCCTAAGACCGGTTATGGCTTAATTTGCAATGCAAATGCCTAACAAAAGGTTGAGGATTTATGTTGCACTAGGCAAACTACCTCGAAGTCCTATGGTTTAGTTATTTAATTCTAAGAAATGTTTAGCTGATGTAGACTCAGGTTTTGCTGATGACGATGGTCATGCTGCCCACCATGCTCCGAGCTCCTTGTTGTTGCAGAGGTTTAGTTTTAGAAATCATAAATCGGGGGATGAGAGAAGTGTTTTGGTTTAGAGAAAATCTTAATTTCCAAGTGTTTTTTGTGTTTTAATTAAAACAAATCTTAAAGTTGATTATAACGACACCGGTTAAGATCCCGCGGTTCCATCCTTCGGCATCGTTATTTTTATCGGATTCACTTAGTCCGGATGAATTTGCTAAACTCAGTCGAATGAGTTCCACACTTTCATTTAGACCAGTGGGAAATCCCGTTAGCAACACGTAGGTTACATCATCCGAGGTATTCCCGATCATCCAACAGGACGTTTTAATTTAGTTGCAATTGTAGTTTTGTGTTACGTTTGTGATTAAATTTTGAGTTGTTTTATCTTTTGAAATGTTGTGGCGGTGAATTTTATCTTGCAATGACTTTTAACTTAGTTTTGGTTTTAGTTTTAGGGACTATCCTAAAGGTGTGGGTTTTCATGCAACGGTTGTTTTATCATGCAAGAAAAGTAAATCGCATTTGCAATAAAGTAAATTGCAAGAAAGTAAATTGCAATAAAATAAAAGCGTACTGGAGGGTCTTCCCGTCATCCCAAGCTGCACTTAAAACACAATTAGAATATTTAAACAAGTTCCTAGGTAAAGCTAGGGGAAAGGTTATGGTTTTCTACCAAATTCCTAATCCATAGCTAGTCATCTCTCTATGACGTCTAGGTTCTTTGGGTTTTGGTTTAAGGACGATTTTCTTCATCAAAGAATAATCAAATTCGATTGTTCTTAAAAATATCCTATCATATTGAGGAAGTGCTTAAGAAGGATCTTAAACATCTTTTCGATATTTCTAGAATTATTTTAAGTCCGAATGAATTTAATTATATAAATGAATCGATCGTCCGAGGTTTTCAAGTCTTGTTAACTTGCTCGAGTGAACTAGGACATTTGAATATCCTATGAGTAAAGTAACACTCCATTTAATGTTTCATTTAGGAGTTACAATAATCAAAGCTTTCGAGGGTAAATTAGTATTCGAAATGATTTGATTTAAGTTAAAGAGTTTAAATTTGGAATAGTGTTCAAGTTGTTTTATATTTAATTTCTTTTATGTCTTAGGTGATGTTATATTTAATTTAACTTAATTTAATTGAGTTTTAATTTAGTTTAACATAATTCAATTTAATTTGACTTGGTGTTTAATTAATTTGATTTGATTTAACTTTAATTTAATTATTTAATTTAATTTAATTTAATTTTAATTATTTAATTTAATTTAATTTAATTGTTTAATTTAATTTAATTTAATTTTAATTTAATTTAATTTAATTGTTTGATTTAATTTAATTTAATTTTAATTAATTTAATTTAATTGTTTAATTATTTAATTTAATTTAATTATTTAATTTAATTTAATTTTAATTAACTTAATTTAATTGTTTAATTTAATTTAATTTAATTATTAAATTTAATTTAATTTAATTTTTAAATTTAATCTTAATTTAATTTATCTTTAATTTACTTTATTTTTAATTTTAATTGAAATTAAGTCTTTTAATATTTTAAATTTGAGTTATCATTTTAATTAAAAATTGAGTATTAGTTGATATAATTAATTTAGGGATTTTTAAATTAAAGAATAAATCTCTTCCTAATAAAGATCCCTTATTTTAATAATTCCGATTTTATTATTCTTCGAATTTAATCTATTATTTAATTAAAGTTTGATCATTTTAAAATTATTTAATGGGTTTCTACCCTTTAATTATTTAAATTTCAATCATCCAAATCAGATTAGGATCAAATATTTTACTTGTTGATTTTTTATTAAACCTAAAGTTTTAATTAAGGATTAAAGATTTTAATTACCATTTTACCCTTTAAGCTTAATAATTTCATAACTCACTAAATTGAACTCAAATGAACTTGAAATTTTTATGTGACTTTACTCATATGTCAATAAAGACATGAGAGGAGAAAATGTGATTTTTACTGTATTTAATTTATTTATATAATTATTTTTGGTGAAAAATAGAGATTTTCAAGGAAAATTTGATAACATGACCAAGGGAAAAGTTTCTGTCCTTAAGAAAATTAGGGGACATTCCTAATGACCAGAGAAGCACTTGGACCAATTTTGGTGATTTTTTGAATTATATTATTATTTATTATAATTATTTTGAGTTTTGGAGTGTTAATTAATTTAAAAATAAGATAAATGTTGAAAAATGGATTTTATATTTTTCAAAAATCTCTCTGATATTAAGGAAACCAGAGAAACAAATTTTGCAATTTTCTGATTTTTCTATGATTTATAATAATTATTTTAGTGAAAATGCTAGAAAATACATTTTTTTAATTTTAAAATTACCCTAGGGCTTTAAAATTTAATATCTCACTAAATAGACTTAGGAAAAATGTGGGATTTGTTCCTAAGTGATTAAAATTCAAAATGTGACATTTTGGTGAATTTTATTATTTTTGTGATTTTTATTATTTTTTAATTATTAAAAATATTAAAATATTATTAAAAATCAACTTTTTTAGAAAATTGAAATTTTAATTTTCTTGGGTTCCCCTGATATCAGAGAGGCTCCAAAACCAATTTGGTGAATTTTAAAAAAATATTTTAAAAGTTATGAATTTTTAAAGTTTAAAATGGCTAAGTGGCTTAATCAACCCGATTAGTGGGGCTAACCAAGTCCAATTGACTTCAAATTTTTATGGTGGATTCCTCTGATCCTAAAGGTCAGTGGAGAATTGATTTCAAGTCAATTTGATGCCTGGTTAACTCTAATTAATTAAAGACCTATTTTAGGTGTTTAAGCCAATTAGGGTTAATGCGAGTGAATTAACTCAAGTCCTATTTTTCCTAGAGTTCTGCGGTCATAAGGAACATCACCAAATATTTCTAGAATTTATTTCACAACATGCTAATTTTTGGAATTAAAATACTCAAAACAACAACATGCATTTGAAAAATAAATAACTTTTCACGAGAGATGGCCTCGACCTTGGAAAATTCGGGGAATGTTCCCGAGTTCGGAGGCTTAAAAGCTCTATGGTCTCATGCCATGGTGAATTGTATACATGCATGGAGAATTAAATGTATGCGAGAGAGTAAATAAATTATAAAAAATAAAATACTTAATGAAATTAAATGATTTCTTTTCCACATTATTCTCCTCTACATTCGCTGAAGCAAGAGGGTATTTTTATTTTATTTTTGTGATTTTTCTACACAAAGATATGGATTTTTGAAGTTTAGGGAATTAAATAAATAAGAAAATACCCTAATTTTCTATTTATCCACGCGGCGCCGCGTCGACCTCGGCGGCTCCAGAAGCGCCGCGTGTCGCGCTCCGATTCGACGCCGCCATCCGAGTCGGCGGCCGGGCCCCGCGGTTCTCGTACCGTCTCTGATCCGACGCAATCTGGCCGTCCGTGCGCGCGTGTATCGAATGGACGGCATCCGTTCATCGTCCCGAGTGTTCTCGCCGATGGCCGTCCACACTAAATCCACAATATCTCGCTCGATACTCGATGGATTTTTATGTTCTTATGCTCTATGGATTCGTCTTGAAGAGACGAACACATCTATACGGCTAACATGCATTGGAACTAAGGCATTTGAAATAGAGAATCTTCAAAAGCTCGGGATGAAGAGTTAGCTCATACCTTGGCTCAGAGAAGTGTGGCTTCAATCTGAGAGTTGTTGCACCTTCGATTGGGTCCTAATGAACTCCGGATGAAGTCTCCCGGTCGCAGTGAATTGTCTAGCTATGAAAGTGACCAGCGACCGATCACAAAGCTTGGAGGCCGGAGCAACCTGGGTGGCTCTGGAGATGGGGCTTTCGATGGGAAACTTCTCCTCTTGGTCCGAGTGAAGGTGTAGGACCGATCAATTTGAGGATTGGCTCAGCTGTGGCAAAGTGTCCCGGTTTTGGGTGGAATTTCGGTTGAGAAATTGGGCTGCGTTGGTGGGGATTAGGGCAAATTGACATCGGGGATCAACTGTTCTCGGGATGGTGAAGGGTTTGAAACAATTTTGGCAGAGTTTCGGCAAGGTTTGTGCTTGGCTCCCCTTTGGCCGAGAGGGTGAGGGGTTTAAATAGGAGAGGGGTGGAAGGCCTCCCAGGGGGAGTTAGGGCTTGGGATCAGCTGCTCTGGTGAGGAGAAGATCAGCCATGGTGACCACTAGGGATGGGGCGACTCGGCAAGTGAGAATTTCAATGTTGGCTCACATGTGAGCTCTCGGCCATGGTGTTTTCCGGCGGCACAGTGGCCGGCCGGCCGAGCATGGGTCACCCTCGGGGTCGGGTGGGTCGGGGTTGGAGGTTTGTGCAATCAATCGGCCATGGACATGTGTAAAGGCTTTGATCCAAAGTGGAATGGGGCATGGCTAGATTTGGACCTAAATGGGTCAACCCACCCATTTGGGCTAGGTGCACCACCCAAGGCCTGGTTTTGGCTGAGGGAAAAGTGATTTGGCTCAGCATAATCGGTAGGGTCAAGTCACCATCCAAGCACAATTAGGCTTAAGCATGGTTTAGTGGAAACATGGAAGTGGTTAATCACCTTTAGGAATTAAGGAAAGAGCCTCCTCCTTTTGCCCAAAATGGCATGGTGACATGTAAAGAGGCTCTTATGGCTTGCATATGGCTTATGCATGGCTCCATGGCTCCATTTGGCTTGGGAAAAGTAAAGTCGATTTCATGGAAATGGATTTAAGGAAAATTTTGGTATTTAGGGGTGATTTGGCATGAGGCTTGATTTGGAATTATTTGATGATGAATTTAGGACTTAGGGATGATTTTAATTGAAAGTATGATGAGGGGAAATGTCATATGGGCCTTGGAAGAATTTTGGGCTTTTTTGAAAGGGTTTTAGATGGGCTTTTAAGATGGATTAGGAAAGTGGGCTCTTGAATTTTAAAATGGATTTTGGGATGAAATTTTGTAAAGAGGTTGGGCCAAATAATTATTGGGTTTAGCTCATGGATGTGTCATGAGTGACTTGAAGCAAATTTGGGGTAGTTTGGACTTGAATTGGGTTGGATTTGAATTCTTTTGGTGAATGGGCCAATGTAGGTCGAATTGGGCTAACTTGGGCCAATGTTGGGCTAGGGTTGAAATTGATGTAAAATAAATATTAAGAAATGTTTATGGGAGTGTTTCAAAGAGGTTTTGGCTTTGGTTGGGTTTTAATTTTGAGGTTTGGGCCTATTTGGGTTAGATTTGGGTTTAGGTCGAAATTGGGCTTTTTGATTTTGGGTTGAATTTGAGTGGGGTTTGGGTCAAAATCTTGGGCAAATCATGTTAGTGTTTTGTTTATGAGGATGTTAAGGAAGGTTTAGAAAAGATTTGGGGTTAATTGGAGTTGAATTGGGTTAGTTTGGGCCGAGTTTGGGTCATGGGTCCAAATTTGGGCTTTAAGGCCCAAAGTGAAATTGGATCCAAATGTCAATCAAATTGGACTTGGATTTGGTCTAAATTGGTATTGGGAATGTTGAATTGAAGTTTAGAATTGAATTGGACCAAAATTGGGGTCAATTGGGTATGTTTGGTTTGACATTGGGTCCACTTTGGGTTAAAATGGGTCAATTTGGGGGTTTTGACAAAAGTAGGGTAAATTGACAAAATTGGCCCATGGTGTAGTTGGACAAAATGAAATTGGGAATATTTGGGATTTTCTGGAATTTTCTGGGAATTTTCTGAATTTTTGGATTTTTAGGCCAAGAAGGGTATTTTGGGTATTTGGAGGGTATTGGGGGGTTTTCTTGGAATTTTTGGTATTTTTGGGTATGGATGATCAATTTGAGTGATGTGGAGGTGTTTGGGATTGATTTTGGAAAATTTTAGGTAATTTGGAGATTTTGCAAAAATTTGGGTAATTCGAGGTTTTGGGTAGGTTTAGTAGGTGTAGGGTCCCGGGGTCAAAAATTGAAAATTTGGGAAATTGAAGATTGGGTGAATTTGGGTGGGGTGAAATCATTTTGGTTGAGCCATGAAGCCATTTCAAGCCCATATGAGCCATGAAAGGACTCATTTGAGGCATTCATTATGTTGTTCCTAACCCTCTTAGCCGAGGGCTTAGGGGTTAAGGACCATCCATGTGAATCACCTACATGAGTCGGGAGGTCAAGTTGGGTATGGGTGTGGTTTTAGGAAGTGTGTGGAAATGTAGTGTGTAAGTGTAGTGTATAAGTGTAATGTGTGTGTAAGTCGGCCCCTTCACTGCACCGAGCCACCTGTGAGCGATCCTAAGGCCAAAGAGTCCTATAGGAACTCATCCTTTAAACTTCCATATTTGATTTCAACCCTCTAGGTGATTAGGGGTCTATAGTCAAGTTTGTGGAGTTTGCGGGGAGTTTAGAAGTGGTTTGAATTTCTAAAAGGCGGGTCCCGATTCTAGTCCTCTAAGATAGTCAAAGGAAAAGCCTAAGGCTAGATCCTAAGCACTAAAAAGAAGAAGGGAAGACCTCATCAAAAATGAGGTCAACAAATGGACCCCCGATAGGTGTGGTGAGCTGACGGAGCACACCGCGCGTATTGGTGTTGACCGAAGCGATCAACAAAACCAACACGAGATGTCCAAGTGACGAACTTAGGACGAAGTAGAAGAGTTTCGCTGGGGAGTGTCAAGTATATCTCCGGAACCGGAGATTTCTTGAACTCTCGCGGGAAAGGAAAAGGAGGTAAATCCCAAATCACATGATCCGAGGGAATTTCGATTTAGATTTTATTTTGCTTCAATTTATGTTTTGATGTGTGAGTTTAAATTTTAGTTTGGAGTTTCGATTTAGATTGAAGTTTTCGTCAAAATTAATTTGAGGGATTTGATTTGAAATGAAAATTAGGATTTTGAGGTTTTAGATGTAACATCTCCAACCTCGAAAGAAGATTGAATTGATTAGATTGAACCGTTGCAACGAGAAGATATCTCAGAGCAAAGTGGTGTTGGATGTAAAATCCTTAACCTCAAGAGTTTGATTTCGATTTGATGTATTTCATTGCGATAGGGAAAAGATCCTAAAGCAATGCAGTCTTGGATGTAAAATCCTCGACCCAAAAGTTGAATTTTGATGTATTTCAGTGCAATAGGAAGAGAATCCTAAAGCAGTGCAGTCTTGGATGTAAAATCCTCGACTCAAAAATTTGAATTTTGATGTATTTCGAGTGCGATAGGAAGAGAATCCTAAAGCGGTGCGGTCTTGGATGTAAAATCCCCGACTCAAAAGTTTGAATTTTGATGTATTTCGGTGCGATAGGAAGAGAATCCTAAAGCGAGTGCGAGTCTTGGATGTAAAATCCTCGACCCAAAAGTTTTGAATTTTGATGTATTTCGGTGCGATAGGAAGAGAATCCTAAAGCGATGCGGTCTTGGATGTAAAATCCTCGACCCAAAAGTTTGAATTTTGATGTATTTCGGTGCAATAGGAAGAGAATCCTAAAGCGAGTGCGAGTCTTGGATGTAAAATCCTCGACCCAAAAGTTTGAATTTTGATGTATTTCGGTGCGATAGGAAAAGGATCCTAAAGCGAGTGCGGTCTTGGATGTAGAATCCTCGACCCGAAAGAGTTGAATTTGAATTTGATGTATTTCGAGTGCAATAGGAAAAGGATCCTAAAGCGAGTGCGGTCTTGGATGTAAAATCCTCGACCCAAAAGTTTTGAGTTTTGATGTATTTCGGTGCAATAGGAAAAGGATCCTAAAGCGGTGCGAGTCTTGGATGTAAAATCCTCGACCTCAAGAGTTTTGAGTTTTGATGTATTTCTGTGCAATAGGAAAAGGATCCTAAAGCAGTGCAGTCTTGGATGTAAAATCCTCGACCTCAAGAGTTTTGAGTTTTGATGTATTTCAGTGCAATAGGAAAAGGATCCTAAAGCAGTGCAGTCTTGGATGTAAAATCCTTGACTCAAAAGGTTTGATTTTGATGTATTTCAGTGCAATAGGAAAAGGATCCTAAAGCAGTACGGTCTTGGATGTAAAATCCTCGACCCAAAAGAGTTGAATTTGAATTTTTTGAATGAGATTTGATTTGAGATCTAGAAGATCGGATTTGAGATTTGATAGAGATTTAGAATCTGGAAAGATTGAATTTGAATTTGGAAGGATGAGTTTGAACTCGATTGAAATTTGATTTAAGATTTGATTTGAAATTTGGAAGATCAAGTTTGAAACTTGATCGAGATTGGATTTGGAATTTGATTGAGGATTTGATTTGGAATTTGTAAAGATGAAATTTGATTTGGAATTTGGAAGGATGAGTTTGAACTCGATTGAAATTTGATTTAAGATTTGATTTGAAATTTGGAAGATCAAGTTTGAAACTTGATCGAGATTGGATTTGGAATTTGATTGAGGATTTGATTTGGAATTTGTAAAGATGAAATTTGGATTTGGAATTTGGAAGGATTGAATTTGAGATTTGTGTTGATTTTGTTTATCTTTTAATGGTTCAAATTTTATTTTGTTGTTTATTTAATGTTCATGTGAACTTAGTGTTTGTCATTTTTAGTTTTTTTTTTAGAAAGTTTTCTTTTATTCTCTTTTTTCTTTTCTGTTCTTTGTTCAAAGTTCATTTAACTTTAATGGCGTTTCCCAATCAATTTGCACAAAAGAGGTGAAGGCCAAAAACGTGACATGGTCACTTTCATTCCAATCATGTTGAAAATACGTCGTACAACTCGATCTGGAATATATTTCATACAATCCATGTAGACTCAAAACGGATCGTGTATGATCTTTGTTGATCCATCAAAAGAATCATCCGTCAAAAATCCATGTCCGAATAGTGAGGTACATGGTCAATAACATCACCTTCCAAGCCATCCTCGCAAGGATGCCTACCGGATGTACATCGGAGGTGTGATATTTCCCATGTAACTCACGGCTCGTAAGGCCGGAGGTTCTCTAGCTCCGGATCCGGTTGGAAATGGTAAGGTATTTTGCCGTCGTCCATCCTCCCGAAAGTAACCGAGATTCGCTCCACCGGCACCCCCGGTATGCAATGCTTTGCGATATCCGCTCCGTTACTCTACGCATCATGACGGAACCCACCGTAAAGGTATCTTTATCGGCCCTCGGAACTCACCCGGCCTCGCTATCCGGAGGTCGATCCGAACATGATGTTACACTCATTCAAGAAAGAGACCGTGCAGAAGGTCCGACGAAGTCGTGATGATCAATATGTGGGGGTATGCGATCACCTCGTTTCGTAGATGTTGATAATGCAGCTATTGGGTATGCATCCGCCGGCGATACCCTCCATGTTATCAATCTTTTTACCATTCTCTTGATAACCGATGGCATCGGATCTACTTGCCCATGACGGAGTATTCCAGTGGGTTTCCTTCCCGTCTTCAAAGAAAGTTGTAGCGAAGCATCCGCATCGTATCGTGATTCTTCCTTTCCCCGGCATCCATCTCCGGGTTCCGAGTATGTGTTTTCCTCGTGCGGCTCGCTCGGCCCATTCTTTTCGGATCCCTGACATGATCCACGATTTGCTCGTTGTTCATACTCCGAGAATACGCTTCGTGTGTAGCTCGAGGCCTTCTAGTATGTTGATTCTTCTTCCTTTAATTCTCTCGAAGTATTCGAAAGTTTTCTTTTCAACATTCCGCATCCTCTCCGGCTCGTATTCGGAATGATCTCGCAGCATGGCGAGGCCTTGTGACGTATTGTGGGATATATGGTTCAATCCCTTCACGTTCCCCCGCATACCTCGCTCCTCGTGGATGATGCCCGTCGGGACATCCCCCGGGTCCGCTTCCGCAACAAGGTCATGCACCGCCGGTGGTTCTATCCGGTGGCGTGGTAGCCTTCTTCTTCTCCGATCTTCTCGGAGATTTCCCCGGTTCTTTCGTTATTCTAGAGCCGGCCTCCTTTTTCGAGTTCCCTGGTGAACCGGTGTCCTCGAAATGTGATGTGCCGGCATTAGCAACTGTCCTCATCGCACTGGTCCGCGTACTAGTTTTGTTAACATTTTACGGATGCGGCGATTCTTATTTCTTCGTTGCGCGGCCGTGAGAGTAGCCCTCCGAACTTCGCATCTCCGCGGGCGCGGCGCCGACAAGCCCGCCCTCCGTCAGTAGTGATCACGACTTCATTTTCTTGTCTTCTTCGGTGTTCGCTTTCTTTCGTTGTTGATCGGTGGCTTGGGCCACCCACTTTCATCACCGTCCGCCCGGGTAGTTCTTCTCAGTTAACCGGGACCCAGCCACTTTCCTCGTACTCGTAGGGCCTGCTCGGTGCGAAATCCGAGTCGATCTCGATTATCGCTCCATCTTTCACCCTCTTTTCATCGAGTGCAAGGCTTACGCCATTCTTAAAGTTCAAGACCAACCGCCCGTTCGACATTTCCCGCGAAAAGACAAGGAAAAGGATCGTGGGTCGTATTTAAGAACAAGAACATTAAGAAAATGTTTATTAAAGATACATTTTTTCATTATTCTTATATTTTGAAATTCTAACAGGAATGAAGTAGGATAAGATCCGGAAAGAGATCTCGATTTGAAAAAGGAAACAAGGAAAACTTAATTATCATGATTTTATTTATCTTAAGCACATTTTATTATTTTTGGGTTCGGACCCAATCACAAGTAATTACTTCACCCGTGTTTCTTAGGGATGAAGAATTCATTCCTTCGAAACATCACGTAGCCGTAATATTTTTTCAAGTATCGTCCGTTGATCGGAAGCATATGTCGTTCTCCCCGGCAATTCACTAGCCGGTAGGAACCTCCCCGAGTATACCGCTTCAACCACAAACGGTCCTTCCCAAGTGGGTTCAAATTTTCCTCCTATCTCGCGTGTGCAAGAATAGTCTCTCGAGAACGAGAACTAAGTCACCAACTTTCAAGGTTCTCGGGCGGACCAGCTTATCATGGGTTTGAACCATCTTAGCTTGATATAGTTCTAAATTCCCGTTGCGCCGCAAGTCTTTTCCCTTCCAAGCTTTCTAATTCTTCGAGTCGTAATCCGGCGTTTTCTTCGTCGTGATCTTGTTTCGCACCGCAATTCCGAGTGAAGGAAGCCGAACCTCTAAAGGTAACACTCGCCTCGGACCCATACACCAGAGCGTAAGGTGTAGCTTCGAGTAGGAGTTCGAAGGTTGTCCGTAGGCCCATAAGGCTTCTAACAATTTCTCGTGCCAATTTCTCTTATTATCGTCCAAGGTTTTCTTTAAGATTCGAACGAGAGTTTTATTAAAAGCCTCGCCGAGACCGTTGCTCTTGGGTAGTAAATTGTCGAGTATCGCGCCGATTCCGTGTCTCCCGACAAAATTGTTGATTTGTGTGCTTCGAATGCCGACCCATTATCCGAGATGATCCCGCGCGGCACTCCGAAATCAGAGACAACTCGGTTCTCGAAAACCGTAAGCACGCGGTGTGCTTTCACTTCTCTAAGTGAACCGCTTCGCCCACTCGGAAAAGTAATCCGTAGCCGCAAGAATGAAACGATGTCCTTTCGAAGATGGTGGTTCTATCGGACCCACTATATCCGTGCCCCAACATTCAAATGGCCACGACGCAATTGTCGGGTGTAGCACATTTGGAGGTCGATGCAGAACCACCCGCGCACTCGGCATCGGTGACGCCTCTCGGCGATTTTCATGCAGCCGGTCATCATCGAGGGCCGTAGTACCCTAGTCTTTTAATTTTCATTTTCATCTTCGGACCCGACCGGTGAGCGCCACGAGTCCCGAATGCACCTCTTTAACAATTTCACGGCCTCGCACCCGCTTAGGCACCTTAGCCACATTTCGATCAAAAGACCTTCCGTATAATGTGTTGTTTATTAATGCGTAAGACGCAGTTCTTTTCTTGATCCGATGGGCCAGCCGACCTATCGTCCGGTAGCTTTCCCGTTTGCAGGTAGTCTATCAATGGCCGTCGCCAATCTTCTCGTGTTTTCCGTCACTACCGCAACTCGATTCTTTTTCTTTGCCGATTTGTGTATCGTGTCTATGTCGAGCCGTGATAGGACCCGACGTCCGTGAACCGACACTTCCACCGATTCATCTTGCAAACAGCAAATTCTTTTGCGAGACTGGCTAAAGCATCTCGCTAAAGCATTCTCTTTCTAGGAATTTTGTAGATTGTCACATTTGGAATCCGTTCCAACAAATCGTACGGCATACCGGAAGTACTGTTCGAGTCTTGGTTTAAAAATTCCGTATTGTCCGGCGATCCGTTGAATGATTAACCGTGAATCCCCGTAGATGTTGATGTCCGTTATCCCCATTCGAATGGTTAATTCCAATCCCGTTATGAGGGCTTCGTATTCGCTTCGTTGTTTGTACACGGTTCCGTCAAGTGGTAGGAGTATCTTAACATCCCCGCTCCGAGTGTTATAAAGATTAGCCCGATTCCCGCCTTACGGCACTATCACTTGCGATTCTTCGTCTTTGTGTGCCGAAGATGCTCCGTCGAAATACAATTCCCAACGTCGATCATCGTGGTCTTCTAGGCTCATTATTTGTTCATCCGGCGATCGTCATCGAGAGGAGATTCGGCCGGCAAAGGGTGTGCTGCGAGGAAGTCCGCTAAGACTTGTCCCTTTACGGCACGCAGAGGCACGAAAGTTATATCGAATTGCAATAATATCATCGACCATCCGGCAAGTCCGCCGGAAAGTGTTGGACGGGTCATCAAGTATCGCAATGGATTAAACTTCGAGATCAAGTCGACCTTATGAGAAAGCATGTAATGCCCGAGCTTTCGAGCGGCGAAGATCGTGGCCAAACAATGCTTTTCAATTGCGGGATACCTTACCTCCGTCGGAAGTAAACGACGGCTTAAGTAGTAAAGAGCATTTTCTTTACCCTCATCATCGACTCGGCTAATGTGGCTCCGAGGGAGTCGTCTAGAGCCGCGGTGTAAAGTATCGCCGGCCTACTCGAGATCGGGGTCGCTAAGACAGAGGAGGTGTCATTAAATATCGTTTAATGTCTTCGAAGGCCTTCTCGGCATTTCTCTTCCCAAATAAATTTGGCGTCCTTTTTAACTAGTGCCGAGAAAGGCCGACACCTACCCGACAGTTTCGAGATAAAGCGTCGAAGATATGCCACCTTCCTCGAAAAGATCGTAGTTGTTTTAAGGTTTTGGGAGGCGGCATTTCTAAGATGGCTTTAATCTTCTCCGGTCGATTTCAATTCCACGATGTCGGACAACGAATCCTAAGAATTTCCCGGAGGTGACGCCGAAGGCGCATTTTAAGGGATTCATCTTAAGGTTAAATTGTCTTAATCGTTCGAAAACAATTCTCAAATCATACGTGTGGTTTTCCTTTACTTTGCTTTCGATGACGACATCGTCCACGTAGCACTCGACTTGATTGTGGATGAGATCATCAAAAATTCTTGTCATTGCTCTTTGGTAAGTTGCTCCCGCGTTCTTCACTCCGAATGGCATCACCGTGTAACAAAATACTCCGATCGGCGTTCGAATGCCGTAAGCTTTTCATCTTCTCGGAGCCATTTTTATCTCGGTCGTATCCCGAAGATCCATCCATGAATGAGAATATTTCATGTGTCGAAGCAATATCGATCATCAGCTCCGGAATCGGTAGAGGGAATTCATCTTTTGGACATGCCTTGTTTAAATCTCCGAAGTCCACACAAATTCCGATCCGACCATTCTTCTTTCGACCGGCACCACATCGAGCTAACTGTGTCGGGTATTGTTCTTCACGGACAAATTTAGCGTCTATTAGCTTTTTAACTTCGGCTATAACTTGTTGTTCGATTTCTAAACGCATTCTTCTCGGGACCTCGTCTAACCGGAATGTAGTAGGATCCACTCCTAGCTTATGGACCGCAACCTCTCGGGGCTAATCTCGGCATTTCATCGTAGCTCCAAGCAAAACAAATTTTTAAATTCCATTAATAACTTGATTATTTCTTCGGAGTCTTCTTTATCGAGTAAGGAGCTAACAAAGGTAGGTCTAGGCTCTTCGCTAGTACCCAAGTTAACTTCCGTTAACTCATCTATCGTGGATTTAATTTCCTCTTCGAATTCCGGTGGAGCGTCTCCAATTTGTAAATCTTCGAGTTCGTCTCGTAGTTTCCATGCAGCTTTCATTGGATTTGCAAGTGACAACTAAGCAAAATTCAAGCATCGTCAACCGACCCTACCGTGCCGAATCCGAGTCCATACTTCGAATCGGAGGACGGCCGAGTTATTCCATAACTTTTCAAAATGTTGTGATCGGCCTTTCGTCCATTGTCGAGGTAAGAAACCACGTTGAATTAAATTTTGAACACAGGGAGAGTACCACTCAAAAGGTAATTCCATTAATTTCGATGAAGTGACATCTTCGAATTGTACATTATTTTCGCTTTGGAGGAAGAAGCACCACTGTAGAATTTGATCGGCTTTGCACCGTCACTACGTACCTCTTCGACCTCCATACCCTCGATCTTATTAGAATGGATCGGAGTTAGGGTCATAGTATGTACGTAGTGGTTAATCTTCTCGTACATTGATTTGTATTCTTCGTTCTTTTCATCTTCGAGGGAGATTTTGTATTGCGGCTTCTTTCGACTTATTGTTGCTGCTTCTTGCTTGATTTCTTTTTCTTCTTCAGAACTATCATCCCAATCAACATTGATGGTTGGTTTCTTCCGTCCAATCGTCCTAGTGTCTCTACCACGGCCTCGTCCCCGGCCTCGACCTCGGATGCGAGTCGTGGAGAAACCTTCACCATCTCGCCGAAGGGAGTGGTGAGTGATCGTTGGACTAGAACTTCGTGTTCTTCGTTGTCCCGAACTTTCTTTGCTTCATTTGTTATGGTATCTCCGGAGAAGATTGTTTTCTTTGGCGGTGCATAATAAGCCGCATCTTCATGGATTCCAATTTCATGTACGGAGAATGGTCGTAAGTCTCCTTTGATGCACTCGTTCCCCTCCATCGTAATATTTGATGCACCGATGCGCAGATGATGGTACCATCCTCGTTTTCATGTATCCATGGTCGGCCCAAGAGAGCGTTGAACGACGTTTCGAATCGATTATATGAAATTTTGCGGTTGTCTTTGCTAAATCACCGGTCTTCATCGCAGCGTTATCGACCCGAGGGCTCTTTCTCCTTTCTCGGTCGAATCCTCTTAATAACATTTTGTCGGCCTCGAGCTCACGAGCATCAATTTCCAAGTATGCTAGTGTTCGAAGACTCATTATATTGATTGATGCTCCCGGATCCACCAATACTCCGGAGAGCGTAAACTTCCCAATCGTAATCGAAATGTACAACGGCTCGGTCGTGATCTCGTCGTCCCAAGTAGTAGGTCATTGTCCGTGAAGGTAACACCTCGTCGTTCCTTTAACGAGCAAACCTCATCCAAGGAATCTCCGGCCATTCGAGCTAAGCAAATTTCCGGATCAAGTAAGGCCTTGATCGAGCTTCTCTCATCTCCTTTCGATAAGATGAGAGCATCGTAAATGCTCGCTTGGTCGGTAGTTTCCTAAGATGGGCTAGCACGTTGTAGTCCACTTTGTTCTCCCGTGTCTCGGCTTCTTCTCGAATGGGTATGTCTTCTGCCGGGGTTGGTTCTTCTTGAACAACCACCTGCTTTCCTTTGTCTTTTGGACCCATTCTCGGAGGTAGAACTTTTCCACTTCTTAGGTCGACTTCGTAATTTCTTCCGAATCTAGTATCGAGTTTGTCGGTGTCTCCTCCCGAATCGGAATGACGTGCTCTTCCGGATTATCTTCAAAATCCGAAGGCTCTAACTCTATCGTAACCGGAGCTCCTCGAAACTCGCGCATAGATCCGTTGCTTGTTGAACTCTCGTAGCCTCCTCGATGGATGCCTTCTTCGTCATTTTGATCGTCGAGATCTTGTATGATTTGAGAATTGTTGTTGGTATCGAAATCGACGCCCGGATTGTCGCTAGTTACGTAATCGTTAGAAACAACTAAAACGTAGCCAATACCATCACCCTTATCATTATATGATCCCACCGAAGTGAGCAGATAATCATACAAAATCGTAGGTTCGAGGGATTTCTCCCCGAATCGGAAACAACTATCCTAGGATAAGCAGCCCCTAGTCTAGCCTTAGGAATCTCGGTCCCCTCTTCTTCGTCAATTTTCTTCTTCTCTTCGATTGTTCTCCGTCGAGGTGGTTCCTCTATCGCAAGTGATAGTACCGGCTAACAGTGTCTCGAACTCGAATCGAAGCTCGCACCGAAGCGGTTCGGATGTTGTCTAAAATCTTCTTCGAAGATCTCGTCTGAGCGGTAGTCCATCCATCGTCGGCTGTATAGGGATCTATCTGAATGACGGGATCGGCTGAGATAACATCGACGGAACCTCCTTTCGGGGTTCCTTCATGTACTCCTTCGGGATTGTTATATTTCCTTTCCGAAGGTTGTCGTCGAGCCAACTTTTCGAAGGTAATGCAGCTCTTTCATCTTGTGCCCAAGCATCCGATGGTAGGGGCAAAAGTCGGGATCACCTTTCTTGTTGACTTCCTCCGGTCTTTCGGGCTCCGGCACTGGAAATCTGGAGTTTTCATTAAGCTACGGAACATCTTTGGTACCGCTTCATTTTTGAACGGATATTCTCTCGCTCGAAGCTCCCTCAATGTACGTTGCGGACGAGACGGTTGTTCATACCGCGGAGACGACCGATAGCCGGACCGAGGTTGCCGGTAATTTTGTTGTGGTTGCCGCGGCCGTTCGGTGGTATTTCGCATCGGCTTGTTTGCCTTGTCAACCGCCGCAACGACCCCGCATTTCTTTTCGAAAGTCTTCACCGGCTTCGCTTGTCCGTCTTGTTCGGCAGAAACTTAATTGCTTCGCCTCTTCTTGCAAGCTTCCGGCCTTGCTTAACAACTTCTCAAAAGTCTTAATAGTGAATCCTCGAGGAGAAGTGCTATCGGCCGTGAATGCTTTTAAGCAAGATGCCGACCGCATGTTGTTCTTGCGATTGTGGTTCACACTTCATGCTTAAGTTTCTCCATCGAAGTATGTAATCCACCAAAGTTTCATTCGGCCTTTGTTTCTCTACCACTAAATCACCTATAGTGATGTGGTGCCGAGCTCCGCAAATCGCTTAATGAAGAGGCTCTCTAGCCTCGAGAATGTCTTTACTGCATCCGTCGGGTAATTCCGCATACCGCCGAAGGCGATCCCCGACGGATCGCTAACGAACCGTCGGAAGAGTAGCGCATCGCTCCCGCCGGCATTGCAACAACCGGCACGAAAGTGTGCAACATGCCGTCTGGGGTTCCTGCTCCGTCGAAGGTCTTAAACGGAGGTGGTACGAAGCCCTCGGGTATCGGACATTGCCGAATTCTTCCGGTAAGGTCTACCCGTCCGAATAGATGTCCCGTTCTTCGATTGTGCTAGGGCTTCTCGCACTCCGTCGTTCTACCAAGTTCTTGATATCCTTTTCGTGGATCATACTTCGTGTTGTATCCTTTTTCAGCCTGGTCATCCCCATCGACGGATGTAATTTCCTTCCCTCCGTCTACGATGTGAATGACCTCCCGGGGTGTCTCTCTATGTGGTCGTACTTCGACTTTGGAGAGTGGCTAGAGCTATGGCCATCTCTTCCATCCTCTCGCCATTCGAGCGATCGTGTCGTCCTTTTCCCGAAGCCGTCTCTTCATCGCTCCGGCTCCTCTCTTCTCGCGACCGCAGGAGCACCTCGAGAAGATGATGAAGCTCGTGTCTCAACCATGTTGATTTCTCGCATATTCGTTGTCCATGAATTCCGATGAGTCGATCTCATCTCCGAACTTTTCTTCTCTTTCTTTTGCCAACCGTCGGATGTCGGTTCTCAACTTTTCCATGGCATCTTCTAGCGGAGCTTTCGTGTATCTTCGTGGTTGTCATGCGATGGTTGCCGGGTCCTTTTTTCACGAGTCCCCTTCATCGCAAGAAGCACTTTCTTCGCATTCCGACCTCCCGGCGAGACTTTCTCTCGGCCGTCGTTTCGCCTCAATCGCCCCGTAGTGGGACGCCACACCATCCTTCTAGCAGCGAAGGTTGTCATGACCGCATGGTCTATCGGCCAAATGCCGGAAGGTGGTATCCTCCCTAATCCGTAACCCCGATACTACGACAGTGCGGCTAGCCTTCATTCTCTTGCTTGGCTTTTCTATCATGACTGGCGGGTTCTACTCGAGGCCCAAGACGGGATTTGGACCGGCACCCGCCCTATCCTTCGTAGAATTTCCGACACGGGCGCTTTTCCTTCCTTGCTAACTTTTCTACCAAAGTTTGCAGCCGAGCAAACGGCGTAGTTCGGTTCTTTTCTTGCGGCTATCGTCTGTAGTATGCGGGCCGTGGTAATGTGGCAAGCAATCTTCGAACATTCTCTTCATCCTCTCGCGGCGGAGAGGGGATGGAACCCGCTTCCTCCCAAAAGTGGTATGTAGTCGAGCAATGGTGTATATTCCGGTAGCGGTGTATATTCTCGGCAACTCGGAATTTCCTCCAGAAGGCAATCTCGCAGCTCTCGGCTTCCTCGGCGATCCTTCTATTTCTATTTCTTCTTCGGGTCTTCGTCGCCGAAGGAATCTTCGAACCGGACCCGATTTCGAAGACGAAGGTCTTACAGAAGATCCGTACCCTCCACTCGCAATGTGTTTATCATAGCTTCCGGATTCCTTTCCCTTCGATTCGGCGAAGTCGGGGTAGGTGCAGAAACAACTAGACCAGCTGGGGGTAGTGAGAATGCTCCTCCCGCGGACAAGAAGATTCTCCTAGTCGGGACCCTTTCGGCAGGAGGAAACTCTCGGATCGACCTAAGGTCGAACTCCAGCGCGGGTTCCTCGGCCTTAGATACCTTGTTCGTCGCTGCAAAGAGGGAGACGTCGGTGACCTCGACGTTCAGTGTTGTCAAATCCTCGTCCAAATCGGATGACCCCATCATGTCGGCGCTCATCCTTATAGACAGCCGAAGTCCAATCCGTTGCGTGAAGGAGAAAATCGGCTCGGGCTTCCATTTCGCGAGGTAGATTCCGGTTGTCGGCCTCAAGTTATGCTTCTTCTCTTTAGGACGAAAAGAAAGGAATCGAAAAGAGTCCGAACGCATTCTTTGTTCATGTATTTATAAGAAGGAATTATTTGTTAAAAGAATCACTTATTGGAGGGTTTGTTTATTTAGAACTGAATGTTCAAAGGTGTAGAGAAGGTAAGGAATCCGATTCGAAAGGAAAAGAAAGTCTTAAGCAAGACTTCCCGACTCGAAGGATCATTCCTAAACTAACACCTATCGGGGTCCACCCCACCTCGAAATGAGGTAAAAGGATCTCGAACCTCTCCGTTTAGGGGTGTCTAAACAAGTGGCTCCTAAATCCGAGAGAATGTCGGCTATACTTGTTCAAGATAGAAATGAACATAGTATTCCAACGGAAAGAAGGGTAGTTCGATCCATTAGTGGACATGGATACACTACCGATTTTTGAAAGCGTAATTATTTCGATTATAATGGAGAGAGGAATATTCCCTCACGGAGTCGCCGTAAATCCCGTCGGCATATTTTTAGGTCGTGTTTTATTTTGAAGAGGGGTCGCCTAACGTAAATCAGTTCGGCGAATTTTTAATTTAATTAAAATAAATAATTTGAAAAGTAGTATTTGATTTTGAAAATAATTTTTAAACTCGAAGGTTTTAAGATATGAGATTAAACCGACCTCACATCCCAAATAAGTTTATATAAACGAGCACCGCACCACAAACCGTGTATCTATCCCTAAGGATAGTACACACCGCTCGATGGTGGGGCTCGATTAAATAAACTAGAAGATTAGTGACATCCGTTCGTCCGCGAACCAATTTTATAAGCCGACAAGTTTCCCCGCTTAATATGAAAACATTAAACAGGTTTATATTACTCGGGTTCTTTAAAATTCCCTATAAGGGCAAGCCCCTATAGTTAATTACATCTTAAGTGACGGAATCACCTAAGAAAACTCTCGATAATAATCAATGATTCTCGCTCTCAAGAATTTCAAAGTTTAAGGTTTTCAAAGATTGAATTTTCAAGTTTCAATAGTGGAATGGATCAAATTTTTGGAACATTTTGTTTTGTGAATCCAAAGGAAGAAAGGTAGGAGAAATCACCGATTCGAAGTGAACTTCGATAATTTCCCGACTATCCTATCGTTTCGCTTCGAATTTAGGAAAGTCCTAATGTTTATTTAGATATTTCAATCTTGTCAATTTTAATTAATTAGGGCTTATATTTGTATGATAAAATCAAACAAATAACTCTAGAAGATGTGAGGGTTTATTGTCGTATCTGACGACTACCTCGGAATCCTAAGACCTGCTAGGGCTTAATTTGCAATGCAAATGCCTAACGAAGAGGTCGAGGATTTATGCCGCACTAGTGCAAGCTACCTCGAAGTCCTATGGCTTAGTTGTTTTAATTCTAAGAAATGTTTAGCCGATGTAGACTCGTGTTTTGCCGATGACGATGGTCATGCCGCCCACCATGCTCCGAGCTCCTCGTTGTCGCAGAGGTTTAGTTTTAGAAATCATAAATCGTGGGATGAGAGAAGTGTTTTGGCTTAGAGAAAATCTTAATTTCCAAGTGTTTTTTGTGTTTTAATTAAAACAAATCTTAAAGTTGATTATAACGACACCGGCTAAGATCCCACTGTTCCATCCTTCCGCATCGTTATTTTTATCTGATTCACTTAGTCCGTATGAATTTGCTAAACTCAACCGAATGAGTTCCACACTTTCATTTAGACCGTGGAAATCCCGTTAAGCAACACGTAGGTTACATCATCCGAGGTATTCCCGATCATCCAACGAGACGTTTTAATTTAGTTGCAATCGTAGTTTTGTGTTCTGTTTGTGATTAAATTTTCGAGTTGTTTTATCTTTTGAAATGTCGTGGCGGTGAATTTTATCTCGCAATGACTTTTAACTTAGTTTTGGTTTTAGCTTTTAGGGACTATCCTAAAGGTGTGGGTTTTCATGCAACAGCTTGTTTTATCATGCAAGAAAAGTAAACTCGCATTTCGCAATAAAGTAAATTGCAAGAAAGTAAATCGCAATAAAATAAAAGCGTACCCTGAGGGTCTTCCCGTCATCCCAAGCTCGCACTTAAAACACAATTAGAATATTTAAACAAGTTCCTAGTAAAGCTAGGGAAAGGTTATGGTTTTCTACCAAATTCCTAATCCTATAGCCTAGTCATCTCCTACGACGTCTAGGTTCTTTCGGGTTTTGTTTAAGGACGATTTTCTTCATCAAAGAATAATCAAATTCAATTGTTCTTAAAAATATCCTATCATATCGAGGAAGTGCTTAAGAAGGATCTTAAACATCTTTTCAATATTTCTAGAATTATTTTAAGTCCAAATGAATTTAATTATATAAATGAATCGATCGTCCGAGGTTTTCAAGTCTTGTTAACTCGCTCAGCTGAACTAGGACATTCGAATATCCTATGAGTAAAGTAACACTCCATTTAATGTTTCATTTAGGAGTTACAATAATCAAAGCTTTCAAGGGTAAATTAGTATTCAAATGATTCGATTTAAGTTAAAGAGTTTAAATTTGAATAGTGTTCAAGTTGTTTTATATTTAATTTCTTTTATGTCTTAGGTGATGTTATATTTAATTTAACTTAATTTAATCGAGTTTTAATTTAGTTTAACATAATTCAATTTAATTTGATTTGGTGTTTAATTAATTTGATTTGATTTAACTTTAATTTAATTATTTAATTTAATTTAATTTAATTTTAATTATTTAATTTAATTTAATTTAATTGTTTAATTTAATTTAATTTAATTTTAATTTAATTTAATTTAATTGCTTGATTTAATTTAATTTAATTTTAATTAATTTAATTTAATCGTTTAATTATTTAATTTAATTTAATTATTTAATTTAATTTAATTTTAATTAATTTAATTTAATTGTTTAATTTAATTTAATTTAATTATTAAATTTAATTTAATTTAATTTTTAAATTTAATCTTAATTTAATTTATCTTTAATTTACTTTATTTTTAATTTTAATTGAAATTAAGTCTTTTAATATTTTAAATTCGAGTTATCATTTTAATTAAAAATTGAGTATTAGTTGATATAATTAATTTAGGGATTTTTTAAATTAAAGAATAAATCTCTTCCTAATAAAGATCCCTTATTTTAATAATTCCAATTTTATTATTCTTCCAAATTTAATCTATTATTTAATTAAAGTTTAATCATTTTAAAATTATTTAATGGGTTTCTACCCTTTAATTATTTAAATTTCAATCATCCAAATCAGATTAGGATCAAATATTTTACTTGTTGATTTTTTATTAAACCTAAAGTTTTAATTAAGGATTAAAGATTTTAATTACCATTTTACCCTTTAAGCTTAATAATTTCATAACTCACTAAATTGAACTCAAATGAACTTGAAATTTTTATGTGACTTTACTCATATGTCAATAAAGACATGAGAGGAGAAAATGTGATTTTTCTGTATTTAATTTATTTATATAATTATTTTTGGTGAAAAATAGAGATTTTCAAGGAAAATTTGATAACATGACCAAGGGAAAAGTTTCTGTCCTTAAGAAAATTAGGGGACATTCCTAATGACCAGAGAAGCACTTGGACCAATTTTGGTGATTTTTTGAATTATATTATTATTTATTATAATTATTTTGAGTTTTGGAGTGTTAATTAATTTAAAAATAAGATAAATGTTGAAAAATGGATTTTATATTTTTCAAAAATCTCTCTGATATTAAGGAAACCAGAGAAACAAATTTTGCAATTTTCTGATTTTTCTATGATTTATAATAATTATTTTAGTGAAAATGCTAGAAAATACATTTTTTTAATTTTAAAATTACCCTAGTGGCTTTAAAATTTAATATCTCACTAAATAGACTTAGGAAAAATGTGGGATTTGTTCCTAAGTGATTAAAATTCAAAATGTGACATTTTGGTGAATTTTATTATTTTTGTGATTTTTATTATTTTTTAATTATTAAAAATATTAAAATATTATTAAAAATCAACTTTTTTAGAAAATCGAAATTTTAATTTTCTTGGGTTCCCCTGATATCAGAGAGGCTCCAAAACCAATTTGGTGAATTTTAAAAAAATATTTTAAAAGTTATGAATTTTTAAAGTTTAAAATGGCTAAGTCGGCTTAATCAACCCAATTAGTGGGGCTAACCAAGTCCAATTGACTTCAAATTTTTATGGTGGATTCCTCTGATCCTAAAGGTCAGTGGAGAATTGATTTCAAGTCAATTTGATGCCTGGTTAACTCTAATTAATTAAAGACCTATTTTAGGTGTTTAAGCCAATTAGGTTAATCTGAGTGAATTAACTCAAGTCCTATTTTTCCTAGTAGTTCTCTGGTCATAAGGAACATCACCAAATATTTCTAGAATTTATTTCACAACATGCTAATTTTTGGAATTAAAATACTCAAAACAAGAACATGCATTTGAAAAATAAATAACTTTTCACAGAGATGGCCTCTCGACCTCGGAAAATTCAGTGAATGTTCCCAAGTTCGTAGGCTTCAAAAGCTCCTATGGTCTCATGCCATGGTGAATTGTATACATGCATGGAGAATTAAATGTATGCAGAGAGTAAATAAATTATAAAAAATAAAATACTTAATTAAATTAAATGATTTCTTTTCCACATTATTCTCCTCTCGTTCACCGAGCAAGAGGGTATTTTTATTTTATTTTTGTGATTTTTCTACACAAAGATATGGATTTTTGAAG
Source organism: Papilionanthe hookeriana x Papilionanthe teres (assembly GCA_022702705.1). Lineage (NCBI taxonomy): Eukaryota > Viridiplantae > Streptophyta > Magnoliopsida > Asparagales > Orchidaceae > Papilionanthe > Papilionanthe hookeriana x Papilionanthe teres. The sequence goes on from JAKZJZ010001371.1 coordinate 25,749, forward strand.
TTTAGGGAATTAAATAAATAAGAAAATACCCTAATTTTCTATTTATCCACGCGGCGCCGCGTCAACCTCTGGCAGCCTCCGAAACGCCGCGTGTCGCGCTCCCATTCGACGCCGCCATCCGAGCCGGCAGCCCGGGCCCCGCGGTTCTCGTACCGTCTCCCGGTCCGACGCAATCTCGGCCGTCCGTGCGCGCGTGTATCGAATGGACGCGCATCCGTTCATCGTCCCCAAGTGTTCTCACCCGAGAGCCGTCCACACTAAATCCCTAAGATCTCACTCGATTCTCAATGGATTTTCATGTTCTTATGCTCTACGGATTCGTCTCAAGAGACGAACACATCTATACGGCTAACATGCATCGGAACTAAGGCATTTGAAATGAGAATCTTCAAAAGCTCCGGATGAAGAGTTAGCTCATACCTCGGCTCGCAGAAGTGCGGCTTCAATCCGAGAGTTGTTGCACCTTCGATCGGGTCCTGCAAGAACCCGCATGAAGTCTCCCGGTCTCGGTGAATCGTCTAGCTATGAAAGTGACCACGCCCGATCACAAAGCTTCGGAGGCCGGAGCAACCGGGTGGCCCCGAGATGGGCTTTCAGCTGGGAAACTTCTCCTCTCGGTCCAGTTGAAGGTGTAGGACCAGCCAATTCGAGGATCGGCTCACCGCGGCAAAGTGTCCCGGTTTTGGGTGGAATTTCAGCCGAGAAATCGGGCTCGTTGGTGGGGATTAGGGCAAATCGACACCGGGATCAACCGCTCTCGTGATGGTGAAGGGTTCGAAACAATTTTGCGCAGTTTCGGCAAGGTTTGTGCTCGGCTCCCCTTGGCCGAGAGGGTGAGGGGTTTAAATAAGAGAGGGCGGAAGAGCCTCCTGTGGGGAGTTAGTGGCTCGGGATCACTCGCTCCGGCGAGGAGAAGATCACCATGGTGACCACTGTGGATGGGGCACCAACAAGTGAGAATTTCAATGTTGGCTCACATGCGAGCTCTCGCCATGGTGTTTTCCGGCGTCCGGTGGCCGGCCGGCCGTGCATGGGTCACCCTCAAGGTCAGTGGGTCGTGGTCGGAGGTTCGTGCAATCAATCGCCATGGACATGTGTAAAGGCTTCGATCCAAAGTGGAATTGGGCATGGCTAGATTTGAACCTAAATGGGTCAACCCACCCATTCGGGCTAGGTGCACCACCCAAGGCCTGGTTTTGGCCGAGGGAAAAGTGATTTGGCTCACGATAATCAGCAGGGTCAAGTCACCATCCAAGCACAATTAGAGCTTAAGCATGGTTTAGCGGAAACATGGAAGTGGTTAATCACCTTTAGGAATTAAGGAAAGAGCCTCCTCCTTTTGCCCAAAATGGCATGGTGACATGTAAAGAGGCTCTCATGGCTTGCATATGGCTTATGCATGGCTCCATGGCTCCATTTCGTCTTGGGAAAAGTAAAGTCAATTTCATGGAAATGGATTTAAGGAAAATTTTGGTATTTAGGGGTGATTTGGCACGAGGCTTGATTTGGAATTATTTGATGATGAATTTAGGACTTAGGGATGATTTTAATTGAAAGTATGATGAGGGGAAATGTCATATGGGCCTCGGAAGAATTTTGGGCTTTTTTGAAAGGGTTTTAGATGGCTTTTAAGATGGATTAGGAAAGTGGGCTTTCGAATTTTAAAATGGATTTTGGGATGAAATTTTGTAAAGAGGTTGGGCCAAATAATTATTGGGTTTAGCTCATGGATGTGTCATGAGTGACTTGAAGCAAATTTGGGGTAGTTTGGACTTGAATCGGTTGGATTCGAATTCTTTTGTGAATGGGCCAATGTAGGTCAAATTGGGCTAACTTGGGCCAATGTTGGGCTAGGGTTGAAATTGATGTAAAATAAATATTAAGAAATGTTTATGGGAGTGTTTCAAAGAGGTTTTGGCTTTGGTTGGGTTTTAATTTTGAGGTTTGGGCCTATTCGGGTTAGATTCTGGGTTTAGGTCAAAATCGGGCTTTTGATTTTGGGTTGAATTCGAGTGGGGTTTGGGTCAAAATCTTGGGCAAATCATGTTAGTGTTTTGTTTATGAGGATGTTAAGGAAGGTTTAGAAAAGATTTGGGGTTAATTGGAGTTGAATTGGGTTAGTTTGGGCTGAGTTTGGGTCATGGGTCCAAATTTGGGCTTTAAGGCCCAAAGTGAAATTGATCCAAATGTCAATCAAATTGGACTTGGATTTGGTCTAAATTGGTATCGGGAATGTTGAATTGAAGTTTAGAATTGAATTGGACCAAAATTGGGGTCAATTGGGTATGTTTGGTTTGACATCGGGTCCACTTTGGGTTAAAATGGGTCAATTTGGGGGTTTTGACAAAAGTAGGGTAAATCGACAAAATTGGCCCATGGTGTAGTTGGACAAAATGAAATCGGGAATATTTGGGATTTTCTGGAATTTTCTGGGAATTTTCTGAATTTTTGGATTTTTAGGCCAAGAAGGGTATTTTGGGTATTTGGAGGGTATCGGGGGTTTTCTTGGAATTTTTGGTATTTTTGGGTATGGATGATCAATTTGAGTGATGTGGAGGTGTTTGGGATTGATTTTGGAAAATTTTAGGTAATTTGGAGATTTTGCAAAAATTGGGTAATTCATGGTTTTTGTGGTAGTTTAGTAGTGTAGGGTCCCTGGGTCAAAAATTGAAAATTTGGGAAATTGAAGATTGGGTGAATTTGGGTGGGGTGAAATCATTTTGGTTGAGCCATGAAGCCATTTCAAGCCCATATGAGCCATGAAAGGACTCATT
>JAKZJZ010001372.1:0-28521 GCA_022702705.1 Papilionanthe hookeriana x Papilionanthe teres
AAAATCTCCAAATTACCTAAAAATTTTCCAAAATCAATCCCAAACACCTCCACATCACTCAAATTGATCATCCATAACCCAAAAATACCAAAAATTCCAAGAAATACCCCCCAATACCCTCCAAATACCCAAAATACCCTTCTTCGCCTAAAAATCCAAAAATTCAGAAAATTCCCAGAAAATTCCAGAAAATCCCAAATATTCCCAATTTCATTTTGTCCAACTACACCATGGGGCCAATTTTGTCAATTTACCCTACTTTTGTCAAAACCCCCAAATCGACCCATTTTAACCCAAAGCGGACCCAATGTCAAACCAAACATACCCAATTGACCCCAATTTGGTCCAATTCAATTCTAAACTTCAATTCAACATTCCCAATACCAATTTAGACCAAATCCAAGTCCACCTGATTGTGCGTGTTGCGTTTGGATCCAATTTCACCTTCAGCTTTAAAGCCCAAATTGGACCCATGACCCAAACTTAGCCCAAACTAACCCAATTCAACTCCAATTAACCCCAAATCTTTTCTAAACCTTCCCTTAACATCCTCATAAACAAAACACTAACATGATTTGCCCAAGATTTCGACTCCAAACCCCACTCACAACTCAACCCAAAATCAAAAAGCCCAATTTCGACCTAAACCCAAATCTAACCCAAATAGGCCCAAACCTCAAAATTAAAACCCAACCAAAGCCAAAACCTCTTTGAAACACTCCCATAAACATTTTTAATATTTATTTTACATCAATTTCAACCCTAGCCCAACATTGGCCCAAGTTAGCCCAACTCGACTCTACATTGGCCCATTCACCAAAAGAATTCAAATCCAACCCAATTCAAGTCCAAACTACCCCAAATTTGCTACAAGTCACTCATGACACATCCATGAGCTAAACCCAATAATTATTTGGCCCAACCTCTTTACAAAATATTCATCCCAAAATCCATTTTAAAATTCAAGAGCCCACTTTCCTAATCCATCTTAAAAGCCCATCTAAACCCTCTTTCAAAAAAGCCCAAATTCTTCCAAGGCCCATATGACATTTCCCTCATCATACTTTCAATTAAAATCATCCCTAAGTCCTAAATTCATCATCAAATAATTCCAAATCAAGCCTCATGCCAAATCACCCCTAAATACTCAAAATTTTCCTTAAATCCACTTCCATGAAATCACTTTACTTTTCCCAAGCCAAACGGAGCCATGGAGCCACATGCTTCATATGCTATAGCTACAGCCATGAGAGCCTCTTTACATGTCACCATGCCATTGTGGGCAAAAGGTGAGGAGGCTCTTTCCTTTAACTCCTAAAGGTGCTAAGCACTCACTTACATGATTCCACTAAACCATGCTTAAGCCCTTGACTGTACTGGATCAAAGGACGACCCCACTAATCACGTCGATCCAAATCACTTTCTCCTCAAACTCAAACCAGTGCCTGGGTGGTGCACCTAGCCCAGCCGGGCGGGTCGACCCATTTAGGTCCAAATCTAGCCCATGCCCCATTCCACTTCGGATCAAAGCCTTTTACACATGTCCATGGCCAACTCGATCATGACAAACCTCCACGCCCCGACCTCCACCCGGGCCCCGAGGGTGACCCATGCTCGACGGGCGGCCGGCCACCAGTGCCGCCGGAAAACACTACGGCCGAGAACTCACATGTGAGCCAACATCGAAATTCTCATCATTGCCGAGCCGCCCCATCCCTAGCCGGTCACCACGGGCCGATCTTCTCCTCACCGCAGCGTGTACCGATCCCAAGCCCCAATCCCTCCCTTCGGAGTGCCCCCTACCTACTCTATTTAAACTCCACCCCTCTCGGCCACGAGAGGAGCCTTGCGACAAACCTTGCCGAAACTCCGCCAAAATTGTTCCAAACCCTTCACCATCCTGTGAGCAACTTTGATCCCTCAAGCCACACTGGCCCGAATCCCCACCAACAGAGGCCCAATCTCTCAATCGAGAATTCCACCCAAAACCGTGACACTCTTACCACAGCCGAGCCAATCCTCAAATCGGGACTCGGTCCCACACCTTCACCGGACCAAGAGGAGAAGCTTCCACCGAAAGCCCCATCTCCAGCTACCTGGCCAAGCCCAGCTCCTCCAAAGCCATGGGACGCTACAGGTGCTACTTATACCAGTAATCTCACCGGGGACCGCAGACTCCCCATCCGGAGCCGCACGGACCCGACCGAAGGTGCAACAACTCGTGATCGGGGCTCACACTTCTCCGAGCTTGCTGCACGAGTTAACTATCCATCCCGAGCTTCGGAGATTCTCCATTTCAAATGCCCTAGTTTCCAATGCATGTTACCAGTATGGATGCTACCGTCTCCTTCAAGACGAATCCATGAAGATAAGAACATGAAAATCCATCGAGAATCGAGCGAGATCTGTGGATTTAGTCGTGACTCGCCCCGGCGAGAACACTCGGACGATGAACGGATCGCCGTCCATTCGATACACGCGCGCACGGACGGCCGGGATCAAGGCGCGACCGCAGACCCGGTACGAGAACCGCTGGGCCCGGCCGCCGACTCGGTGGCGCGTCGGCCGGAGACGCCGACGCCGCGTGGGCGTTCCGGAGCCGCCGAGGCTCCCGCTGGCGCGCGCGGATAAATAGAAAATTAGTGGTATTTCCTTATTTATTTAATTCCCTAAACTTCAAAAATCCATATCTTGCGTAGAAAAATCACAAAAATAAAATAAAATACCTCGCTTGCCAGTGAACAGTGAGGAGAATAATGCGAAAAAGAAATCATTCAATTTAATCAAGTATTTTATTTTTTATGATTTATTTACTCTCCGCATACATTTAATTCTCCATGCATGTATACAATTCACCACGGTACGAGACCATAGACTGTTAAGCTCCGAACTCGGGAACATTCCCCGAATTTTCCAAGGTCGTAGGCCATCTCTCGTGAAAAGTTATTTATTTTTCAAATGCATGTTATTGTTTCGAGTATTTTAATTCCAAAAATTAGCATGTTGTGAAATAAATTCTAGAAATATTTGGTGATGTTCCTTATGACCATGAGAACTCTAGGAAAAATAGACTTGAAGTTAATTCACTCGCATTAACCCTAATCGGCTTAAACACCTAAAATAGGTCTTTAATTAATTAGAGTTAACCAGGCATCAAATTGACTTGAAATCAATTCTCCACTCGACCTTTAAGGATCGAGGAATCCACCATAAAAATTCGAGGTCAATTGACTCTGGTTAGCCCCACTAATTGGGTCGATTAAGCCACTTAGCCATTTTAAACTTTAAAAATTCATAACTTTTAAAATACTTTTTAAAAATTCACCAAATTGGCTTTGGAGCCTCTCTGATATCAGGGGAACCTAAGAAAATTAAAATTTCAATTTTCTAAAAAAGTTGATTTTTAATAATATTTTAATATTTTTAATAATTAAAAATAATAAAAATCACAAAAATAATAAAATTCACCAAAATGTCACATTTTGAATTTTAATCACTTAGGAACAAATCCCACATTTTTCCTAAGTCTATTTAGTGAGATATTAAATTTTAAAGCCCTCAGGGTAATTTTAAAATTAAAAAAATGTATTTTCTAGCATTTTCACTAAAATAATTATTATAAATCATAGAAAAATCAGAAAATTGCAAAATTTGTTTCTCTGGTTTCCTTGATATCAGAGAGATTTTTGAAAAATATAAAATCCATTTTTCAACATTTATTTTATTTTTAAATTAATTAACACTCCAAAACTCAAAATAATTATAATAAAAATAATATAATTCAAAAAATCACCAAAATTGGTCCAAGTGCTTCTCTGGTCATTAGGAATGTCCCCTAATTTTCTTAAGGACAGAAACTTTCCTTTGGTCATGTTATCAAATTTTCCTTGAAAATCTCTATTTTCCACCAAAAATAATTATATAAATAAATTAAATACAGAAAAATCACATTTTCTCCTCTCATGTCTTTATTGACATATGAGTGAAGTCACATAAAAATTTCAAGTTCATTTAAGTTCAATTTAGTGAGTTATGAAATTATTAAGTTTAAAGGGTAAAATGGTAATTAAAATCTTTAATCCTTAATTAAAACTTTAGGTTTAATAAAAAAATCAACAAGTAAAATATTTGATCTTAATCTGATTTGGATGATTGAAATTTAAATAATTAAAGCGGTAGAAACCCATTAAATAATTTTAAAATGATTAAACTTTAATTAAATAATAGCATTAAATTTGCTAATAATAAAATCGGAATTATTAAAATAAGGGATCTTTATTAGAAGAGATTTATTCTTTAATTTAAAAATCCCTAAATTAATTATATCAACTAATACTCAATTTTTAATTAAAATGATAACTCAAATTTAAAATATTAAAAGATTTAATTAAATTATTAAAATCTTTCAAATTTCAATTAAAATTAAAAATAAAGTAAATTAAAGATAAATTAAATTAAGATTAAATTAAATTTAATAATTAAATTAAATTAAATTAAATAATTAAATTAAATTAAATTAAACAATTAAATTAAATTAAATTAAATTAAAATTAAATTAAATTAAATTAAACAATTAAATTAAATTAAATTAAATAATTAAAATTAAATTAAATTAAATTAAATAATTAAATTAAATTAAATCAAATCAAATTAATTAAACACCAAATCAAATTAAATTGAACTATGTCAAACTAAATTAAAACTCAATTAAATATAAATTAAATATAACATCACCTAAGACATAAAAGAAATTAAATATAAAACAACTCAACGCTATTCCAAATTTAAACTCTTTAACTTAAACCAAATCATTCGAATACTAACTTACCCTCGAAAGCTTTAGTTATTATAACTCCTAAATAAAACATTAAATGAAGTGTCACTTCACTCATAGGATATTCAAACGTCCTAGTTCACCGAGCAAGTTAACAAAACTTCAAATTCTTTGACGATTAATTCATTCAGTATAATTAAATTCATTCTGAACTTAAAACAATCCCGGAAATATCAAAAAGATGTTTAAGATTCTTCTTAAGCACTTCCTCAATATGATAGGATATTTATAAGAACAATCGGACTTAATCGTTCTTCGATGAAGAAAATCGTCCTTAAACCAAAACCCAAAGAACCTGTGACGTCATAAGAAACGACTCAGCTATGTGATTAGAATTTAGTAAAACCATAACCTTTCCCTTAACTTTACCTGTAGAACTCGCTTAAATATTCTAATTGTGTTTTAAGTGCAGCTCGGATGACGGGAAGACCCTCCTGTACGCTTTTATTTTATCACAATTTACTTTCGCAATTTACTTTCGCAATTTACTTTATCAGAAATGCATTTTACTTTTTCGTACGATAAAACAACAATCAGATTTAAAACCCACACCTTTAGATAAATTCCTAAAACCGAAACCAAAATTAAGTTAAAAGTCATCGCAAGATAAAATTCACCGCCACAACATTTCAAAATATAAAACAACTCAAAATTTAATCACAAATGTAACACAAAACTACAATTACAACTAAATTAAAACGTCCTGTGCTGGATGATCTGGAATACCTCGCATGATGTAACCTACGTGTTGCTAACTGGATTTCCTACCGTCTAAATGAAAGGTGGAACTCATTCAGCCTGAGTTTAGCAAATTCATCCGGACTAAGTGAATCCGATAAAAATAACGATGCCTGAAGGATGGAACCACTGGATCTTAACCTATGTCAGTTATAATCAACTTTAAGATTTGTTTTAATTAAAACACAAAAAACACTTGGAAATTAAGATTTTCTCTAAACCAAAGCACTTCTCTCATCCCCCGATTTATGATTTCTAAAACTAAACCTCCGGCAACAACAAGGAGCTCTGAGTACTCATGGGCAAAGCATCTGACTCACATCGCCATCAAGAAAACCCGAGTCTACTTCAAAGAAACTTTCCTAGAATTAAAACAACCAAGCCATAGACTTCGAGGTAGCTCGCCTAAGTGCAACATAAATCCTCAACTCTTCGTTGTGCATTCGTATCGCAAATTAAGCCCTAACCTGGCCTTGAGATTCCGAGGTAAGCTGTCCGATACGACAATAAACCCTCACATCTTTCTAAAGCTATTCGCTTCGATTTTATCATACAAATATAAGCCCTAATTAATCGAAATTCAGCAAGATCGAAATATCAAATAAACATTATGACTTTCCTAAATTCAAGACAAACAATGGATAGATGAAATTATCAGTTCACTTCGAATCAGTTGATTTCTCCTACCTCTCTTCCTTCGGATTCACAAAACTAAATGTTCCAAAAATTCCGATCCATTCCCTATCAAACTCCAAAAGCTCAATCTGAAAACCTTAAACTTTCAAATTTCAGAGCAGTTATATTGGTTATTATCGAGAGTTTTCTTAGTGATCCGTCACTTACGTACAATTAACTATAGGTGGCTGCCTCTGTAGAATTTTAAAGAATCCTGTAATATAAACCCTGTTTGACGTTTTCATATGAGCATAGGAAACTTGGCTTGCCTTATAAAATTGTTCGTGCACCAAACGGATGTCACTAATCTTCTAGCTTATTAATCAAGCCCCACCATCAAGTGGTGTCTATCCTGTGATGACACACTATTATGTGCGTGCTCGCTTATATAAACTATTCGGGATGCGAGGTCGATTTAATCTCATATCTTAAAATCTTCAAATTTAAAATTATTTCCAAAATCAAATACTACCTTTTCAAATTATTTATTTTAATTAAATTAAAAATTGGCCGACAGATTGCTAGTCAATCCCTTCTTCAAAATAAAACACGACCTAAAAATAAGCCGCACAAAGATTTCTGGCGACTCCACTGGGGAATATTCCTCTCTCCATTATAATCAAATAATTCCGTTTTCAAAAATCGTAGTGTATCCATGTCCCTAATGGATCAAACTGACTCCTTCCTTTCCGTTGAATACTATGTTCATTTCATCTCGAACAAGCATAGCCAACATTCTCTCTGATTTAGGAGCCACCGCTTAGACACCCCTAAATCGCAGAGGTTCCGAGATCCTTTTACCTCATTTCGAGGCGGTGGACCCCAACAGGTGTTAGTTTAGGAGTGATCCTTCGAGCTCGGAAGTCTTGCTTAAGACTTTCTTTTCCTTCGAATCTGGATCCCCTTACCTTCTCTACACCTCGAACGTTCCGTTCTAAATAAACAAACCCTCTAATAAGTGATTCTTTTTAACAAACTGATAAATACACGAACAAAGAATGAGTTCGGACTCTTTTCAATTCCTTTCTCTTCGTCCCGAAGAAAAGAAGCATAACTCGGACCGACAACCGCAATCTACCTAAAATGGAAGCCCCGAAACCGATTTTTCCTTCACCAACGGACTCGGACATTCGCCGTCTATAAGGATGAGCCGCCCGACAACCGAGGTCATCCGATTCTGGACAGCGGATTCGAAAACACGAACGTCAAGGTCACCGACGTCTCCCTCTTGCACCGACAAACAAGGTATCCGAAGCCGAGGAACCACCGCGCCGAGTTCAACCTCAAGTCGACCCAAGAGTTTCCTCCCCGCAAAGGGTCCCGACCTAGGAGGAGTACCGCCGTCCGCAGAGGACCGCTCTCACTACCCCCACTCGGTCTAGTTGCTTCTCGCACCTACCCCGACTTCCGCCAAATCAAAGGGGAAAGGAATCCGTAACTATGATAAACCCGTTACCGTGGAGGGTACGGATCTTCCTGTAAGACCTTCCGTTTTCGAAATCGGGTCCAGCTCAAAGATTCCGTCGCCGACAAAGACCCAAAGAAGAAATAAATGAAGGATCGCCAGTGAAGCGTAGCCGCCGAGATCGCCTTCCCGGAGGAAATCTGTAGTTGCCGGAATATACACCGCTACCGTAATATACACCACCGCTCCGACTACATACCACTTTGGGAGGAAGCGAGTTCCATCCCCTTCCGCCGCGCAGGACGAGAGAATGTCTCGCAAGATTGCCGCCATATTACCACGCCCCGCATACTACAACGATAGCCGCAAGAAAAGAATCGGGACCACGCCGGCTCGCTTCGATCGCAAACTTTGGTAGAAAAGCTAGCAAAGAAGGAAAACCGCCCCGTGTCTGGAATTCTACTGGGTGATAGTGGCGGTGCCGGGCCAACCCGTCTCGGCCCCGAGTGAACCCGCCGTCATGATGTGTGCCTAGAAGAGAATGAAGGCTAGCCCGCCGTCGTAGTATCGTGTTGGTGACAGGGAGGATACCACCTTCCAAGATTTGGCCGATAGCACTATCCGGCCGCGCACCTTCGTCGTTGTAGCGATGGTGTGGCGTCCTACTCACGGGCAAATGAGATCGAAACAAGAAACTCGAGAAAGAAAGTCTCGCCAGAGGCTGAATCTGAAGAAAGTGCGACCGCGATGAAGGGGACTCGTGGAAAAAGGACCCGACAACCATCGCATGACAACCACAAAGATATACGTAAAGCTCCGCTAGAAGATGCCATGGAAAGCCGAGAACCGACATCCGACTATCGGCAAAAGAAAGAGAAGAAAAGTTCGAGACGAGATCGACTCACCTCGGAATTCATGGACAACGAATATGCAAATCAACATGGTCGAGACACGAGCTTCATCATCTTCATGTGCTCCGCAATGCGAGAAGAGAGGAGCCGGAACCGATGAAGAGACGCCAGAAAGGACGACACGATCGCTCAAATGGCGAAGAGGATGGAAGAGATGGCCATAGCTCTAAACACTACTCTCCAAAGTCAAGTACAACCACATGTAGAGACACCTCGTAAGTCATTCACCTCGTAGACGGAGGGAAGGAAATTACATCCGTCAATGGGGATGACCAGCCGAAAAAGGATACAACACAAAGTATGATCCTCGAAAAGGATATCAAGAACTCGTAGATCAGCAGTGCGAGAAGCCCTAGCACAATCGAAGAACGGGACATCTATTCGGACGGTAGCTCTTACCCGAAGAATTCGACGTCCAATACCCAAAGGGCTTCGTACCACCTCTCGTTTAAGACCTCGACGGAACCGGAACCCCCGATAAAGATGTCCGTACACTTTCGTGCCGCTGTCGCAATGCCGGCGGAGCGATGCGCTACTCTTCCGACAGCTCGTTAGCGCAGCCACCGTCAGAATCGCCTTCGACCCGGATGCGTAATTACCCAACGGATCCAGAAGACATTCTCGCAGCTAGAGAGCCTCTTCATTAAGCGATTTCGTCGGAGCTTCCGCACCACATCACTATGTGTGATTTAGCCGGCAGTAGAAACAAAGACCGAATGAAACTCTAGTGGATTACATGTACTTCACGAGAAATTTAAGTATGAAGTGTGAACCACAATCGCAAGAACAACATGCACTTCAGCATCTTGCGCCAAAAGCATTCGACGCGCCCGATAGCACTTCTCCTCAAGGGATTCACCATCAAGACTTTCGAGAAGTTGTTAGCAGCAGCAGGCCGGAAGCTCGGCAAGCAGAAGAGCGAAAAGCAATTAAGCTTTCGCCGACAAGACGGACAAGGTTAAGCCGGTGAAGACTTTCGAAATTAGGGATCCGGGGTCACAAGCAGCTGACAAAGGCAAACAATCCGGTGCGAAATACCACCGTAACTGCTGCAAAGAACCACAAACAAAATTCACTACGAATCCCCGGCCCAAGCTATCGGCCGTCTCCGCAAGACGAACAACCGTGCCCGTCCGCAACGTACATCGAGGAGCTCTCGAGCAGCAGAATATCCGTTCAAGAATGAAGCAAGCACTCAAAGATGTTCCGTAGCTCTTTAATGAAAAACTCCAGCATTTCCACACGCCAGTAGCCCAAAAGACCAGAGGCTTGGCCAGGTAGCGCGATCCCAACTTTCGCCCCTGACGATCTGGATGCTCGGGGCACAAGATAAGACCGCATTACCTTCAAAAGTCAAGCCCAACTGACAACCTTCCTAAAGGAAATATAACAATCCCGAAGGAGTGCTACGAAGGAACCTCGTAAAGGAGGTTCGCGTCACATCAGCTATCTCAACCGATCCTTCGTCATCCCGATAGTATCCCTGTGCGAAACCGACGACATGGACTACCGTCTCGGACGGAGATCTTCGAAGAAGATTTTAGCACAACATCCGAACCGTCTTGGCGGGCGCAGCCTCAATTCAGTAGTTCGGGACCTGTTAAGCTCGGGTACTATCACTCTGCGATGTGGGAGAAACCACCGACACGGAGACAAATCGAAGAGAAGAAGAAAATCGACGAAGAAGAGGGGACCGAGACCCCAGGGCGCGACGAGTGCCGCCATCCCAGATGAGCCTTAGCTTCCGATCTCTGGGGAGAAATCCCCTCGAACCTCCTCGATTTCGTATGATTATCTCGCTCACTTCTAGGCGGGACTCATATAATGATGGGTGGTGACGAAGCGCCACACAGCTGGATCGTTTCTAACGATTACGTAACTGGGCGTCAAATCCGGGCGTCGATTTCGATACCAACAACAATTCTCAAATCATACAAGATCTCGACGCATCAAAACGACGAAGAAGGCATCCATCAAGAAGGCTACGAGAGTTCAACAAGCAAATCGGATCTATCTCGCTGAGTTTCGAGGAGCTCCATGCTGACGATGTAGCTGGGAGCCTTCGTATTCGGAAGATATCTGCAAGAGCCACTCATTCCGATTCATACGTATGGAGACACCGACAACCTCAACACTGGATTCGAAGAAATTACGTAAGTCAACCTAAGAAGTGAAAAGTTCTACCTCCGTGTGAACGGGTCCAAAAGATAGTGGAAAGGTGCGTCCGCTCAAGAAGAAAACTAACCCCAACAGTAATAGAAATACCCATTCGAGGCGAAGCCGGACGTCAGGAGAACAATGCTGACGCACAACGCGTTCAAGCCCATCCAGGAAACTACCGGCCAAACTCGTGAGCATTTACGTATGCTCTCATCTTATCAAAGGAGATTGAGAGAAGCCCCTCCGATCAAGCGCTGTCTACTTCGATCCGGAAATTGGCGAAATTTCAAATGGTACGGGAGATTCCTTAGATGAGGTTTCAGCTGCGTTAAAGTGAACAACGGAGGTGTCACCTTCAGCGTACAATGACCTACTACTCGGGGATTGCCAGGATCGCCAACCGACCGTTGCACATTTCCCGCCATAATCGTGGGAAGCTGGCGCTCTCGCGCAGTGGTCAGGATCCAGTAGCATCAATCAATCATAATGAGTCTCCGAACACTCGCTGATACTTTGAAATCGATGCCTGCGCTGCCGACGGGCCGACAAAAATGCTACTAGAGTGATTCAACCAGTAAAGGAGAAAGAGCCCCTCGGGTCAATAACGCTGCCATCGATGAAGACCGGTGGATTTAAAGAACAAGACAAACTCGCAAAATTTCATATATTCGATCTGGGAACGCCGTTCAACGCTCTACCTGGGCCGACTCGCTGGATACATGAAAACAGATGGTACCACATCCTCTACACCAAGGTGCATCAAGTATTACGACGCGAGGGGAACGAAGGCGATCAGCGGAGACTTACAACCATTCTCCGTACATGAAATCGTGGGAACCACATGAAGATGGCAGAACTTTATTATGCACCGCCAAAAGAAAACAATCTTCTCAAGCGGATACCAGTAAACAACGGAAGCAAAGAAAGTTCAGACAACGAAGAACCCTGAAGTTCTAGTCCAACAGCTCACTCACCACCCCTTCCGGCCGAGATGGTGAAGGTTTCTCCACAAACTCGCATCCTGGTGGTCGAGGCCGGTGGGACGAGGCCATAGGCAGGAGACACTCAGGACACCGGGACGTGAAGAAACCAAACGAGCGCATCGAAATGCTCGATCGGGGAAGAGGGCCTCCGAAGAGGAAAAGAAATCGCCAAGAAGATGAACAATAGGCCGAAAGAAGCCGCAATACAAGATCTCCCCTCGAAGATGAAAAGGAACGAACGAATACAAATCGAGTGCATCAGAAGATTAACCACTCACGTACATACTATGACCCTAACTCCGGACCCATTCTAGAATAAGATCGATGTGCGTATGAGGTCAAAGAGGCACGCAGCGAGACGTGCAAAGCCGACCAAACCCTACCGCGGTGCTTCTTCCTCCAAAACCGAAAATAACGTACAATTCGAAGATGTCACTTGACTGGACCACGGAATTACCTTCGAAAGTGGCAATTCTCCCCGTGTTCAAATTCGATCTCAACGGTTTGCTTACCTACTGACATTTTATAGTCGCCAAAAGTGCCAATCACAACATTTTCGAAGCTATGGAATCAACTCCAGCGCCGTCCTACCCAATTCAGCATTGGACGCCGGATTCGGCACAAAGAGGTCGTGGGCTGACGATACTCGAATTTCGCTTTTATCGTCACTCGCAAGTCCAATGAAAACCGCATGGAAAACTACGAGACGAACTCGAAGATCGACAAATCGAGACGCTCCACCGCACCAAGATAGAAATTAAATCCACACGATGAGTTGAAGCAGCCAATCTCAGTAACTGGCCGAAGAGCCTGTACCGACCTTGTTAGCTCCTCACTTCAACAAAGAAGACTCCGGAGAAACAGAATCAAATTGTTAATGGAATTTAAAGATCGAAGCTTTGCTCGGAGCTACGATGAAACGCTCGTGATTGGGCCTCCGTGGGCTTGCAAACCAGCAAGCTAGAGCGGATCCTACTTCCGTTCCAACAGAGCAAGGGTTCCCGCGTTAATGCGTCTCGTAAATCGAACAACAAGTCATAGCCGGGCTGGGTGTGCTATCAGGCGTGTACGTCAGCGGTGTCCGCCGCGAAGATCAGTACCCGACTCCGGTTACCAATGGTGCCGCCGTCAGAAGAAGAATGGTCAGATCGAATTCGTGTGGACTTCGCATGATTTAAATCCAGTACGCCCAAAAGACGAATTCCTCTACCGATTCCAGAATCAAGTGATCGATATCGCCTTCGACAATACGTGAAATATTCTCATTCATGGATGGATCTTCGTGGATACAACCAGATAAAAACGGCTCCGACATTTAGAAAAGCTCTACTAAAGATTCGTAACGCCGATCTGAGTATTTTGGCTACGCAAAGGATGCTATCTGGATCAAGAACGCCAGAGCAATCTCTACCAAAAGAGTCAATGACAAGAATTTTTGATGATCTCATCCACAATCAAGTCGAGTGCATGGACGATGTCGATCATCAAAAGCAAAAGTAAAGGAAAACTCAATTCGTATGATTCGAGACTCGTTTCGAACGTGATTACGACAATTTAACCTTACGATTTAACTCCTTTAAAGGGGCCTCTTCTAGGCTACTCTGCGGAAATTCTTAGATTCGCATGTCCGAGATCGCGGAATCGAAATCGACTCCGGAGAAGATTAAAGCCATCTTTAGAAATGCCGCCTCCCAAAACCTTAAAACAACTACTACCCTTTCAAGGAAGCCAAAGTATATCTTCGACGCTTTATCTCAAACCTCCGTCGTGTAGTGTCGACCTTTCTCGTGACTAGCTGGGAAAAGTGACGCCAAATTTATTCTGGGTAGAGAATGCCGTGCAGGCCTTCGAAGACATTAAACAATATTTAACGACGCGCCCCGTCTTGAGAAATTCTGGCATTCCTGCAGACTGGCGGAGACTTTACACCGCGCTGCGAGACGTGCTTTCTCTGCGTACTGTTGTACTGTGTGTCAATGACGAGGGTAAAGAAAATCGCTCTTTACTTACTTAAGCCGTCGTCACTCCCGACGGAGAAGCAAAGGTCCCGCATCCGGGTGCGCACCGTTCGTCCTACGATCTTCGCCGCTCAAAAGCCTCGGATGCATCCACATGCTTTCCTCATAAGTGTCAACTCTGCTCTCATGCCTTTAATCCATCGCACACACTTCACGACTACGTCCAACGCTCTTCCGAGACGAAGCTGGCTAGGTCAATGATATGACTGCAATTCCGACATAACTCCTCGGTGGCTTCAGTAAGCTATGAGAAGTGGCGATGTGTGCCTAATGCGATTTCCGCAAGATATTACACTTTCATGGCCTACCGAAAGCTCGTCTCAACGACGCATCTCGCCGTATGAACAAATAATGAGCTTCTGTAGAAGACCCCGGATGATCGACGTCGGGAATTGCATTTCGACTGGATGCGCATCTGCAAGCACACAAAGACGAAGAATCGCAAGTGATAAGGCTCCTGTATACAGGAATCGGGCTAATCTTTATAACACCTGAGCGGGGATGTTAAGATACTCCTACCACTACGTAACCGCGTACAAACAACGGTAGCAGAATACGGCTCTCATACACCTGGATTGGAATTAACCATTCAAATTCGTGGATAAATAGTACATCAACATCTACGGATTCATAAGACCATTCAACAGATCGCCTGGACAATACAGAATTTTAAACCAAGACTTAACAAGACTTCCAAGATGCCATACAACATGTTTGAAATGATTCCAAATGTGATAATCTACAAAATTCCTAGAAAAGAGAATGCTTTACAGATGTTTAGCCTCGTCTCGCAAAAAGAATTCGCTCGTTCGCAAGATGAATCAAGTGGAAGTATCGCTCACTGACGTCGTGTCCTATCACAAACCTCGACATGTAACATGATACACAACCGAAAAGAAAAAGAATCACAATGGCGAAGTAAAGAACAGGAAGATTTGGCAAGACAAGATCACTATCGATCGACTACTCCGCAAACAGAGTTACCATACGATAGGTCACCGGCCCATCGTATCAAGAAAAGAACTCCGTCTTACGCATTAATAAACAACACATTATACGTAAGGTTCCTGATCAAATGTGCGCTGAAGGTGCCGGCTGGGTCTCGAGGCCCGAAATCGTTAAAGAGGTGCATTCAGACTCGCGGCGCCCACCGCGCCTGGGTCCAAAGATGAAAATGAAAATTAAAAGACTAGGTACCACCGGCCCTCGACGACGACCGACCGCATGAAAATCGCCAAGAGCCGTCACCAATGCCAAGTGCACGGAGTGGTTCTACACCAACCTCCAAATGTGCTACACCCGACAATCGCGTCGCGCCGTTCGAATGTCGGGGTACAGCATATGTGGTCCGATAACCACCATCTTCAAAAGGACATCGTTTCATTCTTTTGCAGCTACGCATTACTTTTCCAAGTGCGAAGGGCCTAATTTCAGAGAAGTGAAAGCACACCACGTGCTGTCGGCTTTTCAAGAACCAAGTTGTCTACCGTTTCGCGTAGCTGCCGCAGATCATCTCGCATACATGGCCGCATTCGAAGCCACACAAATCAACAATTTTGTCGTAGACACGGAATCGACTCGCGATACTCGACAATTTACTACCCAAGAGCAAACGGCTCGCCGAGGCTTTTAATAAAGCCCTCGTTCAAATCTTAAAGAAACCCCTGACGATAATAAGAGAAATTGGCACGAGAAATCGTTAGGAGCCTTGCTGCCTACCGGACAACCTTCGTAACTCCTACTCAAGCTACACCTTACGCTCCTGGTGTATGGGTCCGAGGCAGGTTACCCTAGCAGGTTCAACTTCCTTCACTCGAATCTGCAGTTGCAAACAAGATCACGACGAAGAAAACGCCGACTACGACCAAGAATTAGAAAGCTCGAAGGGAAAAGACTCCAAGTAAAACAAGACTTAGAACTATACCAAGCTAAGATGGTTCAAGCCCATGACAAACCGGTCCGCCCAAGAACCTTCAAAGTTGGTGATTTAGTTCTCGTTCTCAAGAGACCTCATTCTCGCACACCGCAAGATAGGAGGAAAATTGCCAACTCCACTCGGGAAGGACCGTTCGTGGTCAAGCAAGTATACCTGTGAGGTTCCTACCACCAGTGAATCGCCATGAGAACGTACATATGCCTCCAATCAACGGACGATACTCAAAAAGTATTACGCTACCTCGATGTTTCGAAGGAATGAATTCTTCATCCCTAAGAAACACGTGCGAAGTAATTACTTATGATCGGGTCCGAACCCAAAAATAATAAAAATGTGCTAAGATAAATAAAATCATGATAATTAAGTTTTCCCTCGTTTTCTTTTTCAAATCAAGATCTCTTCCCTCATCTTATCCTACTTCATTCCTCGTTAAATTTCAAAATATAAAGAATAATAAAAAATGTATCTTTAATAAACATTTTCTTAATGTTCTTGGTTCTAAGATGTACTCCGATCCTTTTCCTTGTCTTTTCGTTATGGAAATGTCGAATCGGCGTATTGGTTCTGAACTTTAAGAATGGCGTAAGCCTCGCACTCGATGAAAAGAGGGTGAAAGATGGAGCGATAATCGAGATCGACTCGATTTCGCACCACAGGCCTACAAGACGAGGAAAGTGACCGGGTCCCGCTAACCGAGAAGAACTACCCTGAGGCATGCTGATGAAAGTGGGTGGCCCAAGCCACCAATCCAACAACAAGAAAAGAAAAGCAAACACCGAAGAAGACAAGAAAATGAAGTCCGTAGCCACTACAACATGAGGGCAGTGTTGGTCACCGCCGCGCCCACAGAGATTCAAGAAGTTCTGAGAGGCTACTCTCACTGCCCACGCAACGAAGAAATAAGAATCGCCGCATCCGTAAAATGTTAACAAAACTAGCTGCGGACTCGCGACGAGACAATTCGCTAATGCCAGCGACATCACACTTCAAGGACGCCTGGCTCACCAGAACCCGAAGAAAGGAGGCCAGCTCCTAGAATAACGAAAGAACTGTGGAAATCTCCGTAAGATCGAAGAAAGAAGGCTACCACGCCACCTGGATAACCACCAAGCAAAGGCATGACCTTGTCAGCAGGCTAACCCCGGGGATGTCCCGACGTACATCATCCCCGAGGAGCCGAGGCGTGTGGAACGGCTGCGGACTGAACCATATATCCCACAATATGCTCACAAGGCCCCGCCATCCGCGATCATTCCGAATACGTAGCCTGGGAGGATGCGTAATCGTCGAAAAGAAAACTTTCGAATCACTTCGAGAGAGTTAAAGGAAGAAGAATCAACATACTAGTAAGGCCTCGAGCCATCAGCACCGACGTATTCTCGCAGTACGAACAACAAAGAAATCGTGGACCGTATCCGGATCCGAAAAGAATGGGCCGAGTGTAGCCGCCCGAGTGGAAAATACATATACTCGTAACCCCGGAGATGGATGCCGTGGAAAGGAAGAATCACAATACAATGCGGATGCCGCTACAACTTTGCCGAAGACAGAAGGGAAACCCACCAGAGATACTTCGCTTTTCGTCAGTGCTAGATCCGATGCCATTGCTTATCAAGAGAATGGCAAAAAGATTGGCAACACGGAGGGTAATCGCCGTACAGATCGCATACCCAACACCGCATTATCAACATCTACAAACGTGTGACCGCATACCCCCACATATTGACCACCACGACTTCGGCGCCGACCTTTCGCACCTGGGCTCTCTTCGAAGGAGTTGTAACATCATGTCTCGGATCTCGACCCTCCGGATACAGTGCCCTGGTGGAAGTTCCGTGGGCCAAGACAGATACTCTTTAATGCAGGCTGGTTCCGTCATGATACCGCAAGGTAACGCGAGCGTATATCGCAAAGCATCAGCATACTCCGGGAGTGCCAGCGGAGCGAATCCTCGCTTACTGCGGTGAGGATGGACGACAACAAAATACCTTACCATTTCCAACCGCATCCGCAGCCGTGAGAACCTCCCACACGAGCCGTGAGTTACTTTGGAAATATCACACCTCCAACGTACATCCACACGGGCATCCTCGCCAAGGATGGACTGAAGGTGATGTTATCGATCATGTACCTCACTATTCGTACATGGATTTTCGACGAGATGATTCTTTCGATGGATCAACAAATCATACACAAGTCCGTCTTGGCTGTTCATATGGATTGTATGAAATATATTCCGCATCGGGGTTGTACGACTGTATTTTCAACATGATTGAAATGAAAGTGACCATGCCACGTTTTTGCCTTCACCTCTCGGATAAACGACGGAAACGCCATTAAAGCTAAAACGAACTTCGAACAAAAGCAACGTAAAAGAAAAAAGAGAATAAAAGAAAACTTTTTAAAAAAAAATCCGAAAATGACAAATACCAAGTTCACATGAACATTAAATAAACAACAAAATAAAATTTGAACCATTAAAAGATAAACGAAATCAACACAAATCTCAAATTCTATCCTTCCAAACTTCCAAATCAAATCTCAATCAAATTCCAAATCCACTCTCGATCAAATTTCAAATTTGATCTTCCCAAATCTCAAATCAAATTCTCAATCAAAATCCAAATCCACCTCTGATCAAATTTCAAATTGATCTTCCCAAATCTCAAATCAAATTCTCAATCAAAATCCAAACCTAATCTCGATCAAGTTTCAAACTCGACCTTTCAAATTTCAAGTCAAATCTTAAACCAAGTTTCAATCGAGTTCAAACTCATCCTTCCAAATTTCCAAATTTCCAAATTCAATCTTTCCGCGTTTCAAGTCTCAATCAAATTCAAATTCAATCTCTATCAAATCTCAAATCCGATCTTCTAGATCTTACATCAAAATTCAAAACTTTTGGGTCGAGGATTTTACATCCAAGACCGCACCGCTTTAGGATTCTCTTCCTATTGCACCGAAATACATCAAAATTCAAACTCTTTGGGGTCGAGGATTTTACATCCAAGACCGCATCGCTTTAGGATTCTCTTCCTATCGCACCGAAATACATCAAAATTCAAAACTTTTGGGTCGAGGATTTTACATCCAAGACCGCATCGCTTAGGATTCTCTTCCTATCGCACCGAAATACATCAAAATTCAAACTTTTGAGTCGAGGATTTTACATCCAAGACCGCACCGCTTTAGGATTCTCTTCCTATCGCATCGAAATACATCAAAATTCAAAACTTTTCGGCTCGAGGATTTTACATCCAAGACCGCACCGCTTATGATTCTCTTCCTATCGCACCGAAATACATCAAAATTCAAACTTTTGAGTCGAGGATTTTACATCCAAGACCGCATCGCTTGGTGATTCTCTTCCTATCGCACCGAAATACATCAAAATTCAAACTTTCGAGTCGAGGATTTTACATCCAAGACCGCACTCGCTTTAGGATCTCTTCCCTATCAGCACCGAAAATACATCAAATTCAAACCTTCGGGTCGAGGATTTTACATCCAAGACCGCATCGCTTTAGGATCATTTCCTATCGCAATGAAATACATCAAAATCAAACTCCGAGGTTAAGGATTGTTACATCCAACACCGTCATTTGCTCCGAGATCTCTTCTCATCGCAACGATTCAATCTAATCAATTCAATTTTCTTTCGAGGTCAAGATGTTACATCTAAAACTTCGTAATCCTAATTTTCATTTCAAATCAAATCCTCAAATTAATTTCGACAAACTTCAATCTAAATCGAAACTCCAAACTAAAATTTAAACTCACACATCAAAACATAAATCAAGCAAAATAAAATCTAAATCGAAATTCCTCGCATCATGTGGATTGGGATTCACCTCCTTTTCCTTTCCCCAAATGAGAGTTCAAGAATCTCCAGGCTCCAGCAGATATACTCGACACTCCCTGCACAGGAACCCTTCTACTTCTGCCCTAAGTTCGTCACTCGTGACATCTCAGTGCTGCTTTCGTTGGATCGCTTGCCAACACTAACACGCGCGTGTGCTCCGTCACCACCACACCTATCGGGTCCATTTGTTGACCTCATTTTTTGATGAGGTCTTCCTTTTCTTCTCTTTTAAAGTGCTCAGGATCTAGCCTCAGGCTTTTCCTTCGACTATCTTAGAGGACTAGAATCGGGACCCGCCTTTAGAAATTCAAACCACTTCTAAACTCCCCGCAAACTCCACAAACTCGACTATAGACCCCTAATCACCTAGAGGGTTGAAATCAAATACTGAAGTTTAAAGGATGAGTTCCTATAGGACTCTTCGCCTTAGATCGCCCCCGCGGCCCTGGTCCTGACGAAGGGGCCGACATACACTACACTTACACACTACATTTCCACACACTTCCTAAACCACACCCATACCCAACTTGACCTCCCGACTCATGTAGGTGATTCACATGGATGGTCCTTAACCCCTAAGCCCTCGGCTAAGAGGGTTACAGAACAACATAAATGAATGCCTCAAATGAGTCCTTTCATGGCTCATATGGGCTTGAAATGGCTTCATGGCTCAACCAAAATGATTTCTACCCCACCCAAATTCACCCAATCTTCAATTTCCCAAATTTTCAATTTTTGACCCCCTGGACCCTACACCTACTAAACCTACCCAAAACCCTCGAATTACCCAAATTTTTGCAAAATCTCCAAATTACCTAAAATTTTCCAAAATCAATCCCAAACACCTCCACATCACTCAAATTGATCATCCATACCCAAAAATACCAAAATTCCAAAATACCTCCCAATACCCTCCAAATACCCAAAATACCCTTCTTGCCTAAAAATCCAAAAATTCAGAAAATTCCCAGAAAATTCCAGAAAATCCCAAATATTCCCAATTTCATTTTGTCCAACTACACCATGGGCCAATTTTGTCAATTTACCCTACTTTTGTCAAAACCCCCAAATCGACTCCATTTTAACCCAAAGTGGACCCAATGTCAAACCAAACATACCCAATTGACCTCCAATTTTGGTCCAATTCAATTCTAAACTTCAATTCAACATTCCCAATACCAATTTAGACTAAATCCAAGTCCAATTTGATCGACATTTGGATCCAATCTCACTTTGGGCCTTAAAGCCCAAATTCGGACCCATGACCCAAATCATTAGCCCAAACTAACCCAATTCAACTCCAATTAACCCCTAAATCTTTTCTAAACCTTCCTTAACTTCTTTTAGTGCTTAGGATCTAGCCTTAGGCTTTTCTTCACTATCTTGCAGAGGATCAGACCGGACCCGCCTTTAGAAATTCAAACCACTTCTAACCTCGCAACTCCACAAACTCGACTATTGCACTTCAATCACCTAGAGGGTTGAAATCAACATGGAAGTTTAAAGGATGAGTTCCTATGACTTTTTAAATTTTTATCATTTCAAGTACTGTCCTGAAGGGCCTACATACACTACACTTACACACTACATTTCCACACACTTCCTAAAACCACACCCATACCCAACTTGACCTCCCGACTCATGTAGGTGATTCACATGGATGGTCCTTAACCCCTAAGCCCTCGCTAAGAGGGTTAGGAACAACATAATGAATGCCTCAAATGAGTCCTTTCATGGCTCATATGGGCTTGAAATGGCTTCATGGCTCAACCAAAATGATTTCACCCCACCCAAATTCACCCAATCTTCAATTTCCCAAATTTTCAATTTTGACCCCCGGACCCTACACCCGCTAAACCTACCCAAAACCCTCGAATTACCCAAATTTTTGCAAAATCTCCAAATTACCTAAAATTTTCCAAAATCAATCCCAAACACCTCCACATCACTCAAATTGATCATCCATACCCAAAAATACCAAAAATTCCAAAAATACCCCCCAATACCCTCCAAATACCCAAAATACCCTTCTTGGCCTAAAAATCCAAAAATTCAGAAAATTCCCAGAAAATTCCAGAAAATCCCAAATATTCCCAATTTCATTTTGTCCAACTACACCATGGGCCAATTTTGTCAATTTACCCTACTTTTGTCAAAACCCCCAAATCGACCCATTTTAACCCAAAGTGGACCCAATGTCAAACCAAACATACCCAATTGACCCCAATTTTGGTCCAATTCAATTCTAAACTTCAATTCAACATTCCCAATACCAATTTAGACCAAATCCAAGTCCAATTTGATTGACATTTGGATCCAATTTCACTTTGGGCCTTAAAGCCCAAATTTGGACCCATGACCCAAACTTAGCCCAAACTAACCCAATTCAACTCCAATTAACCCCAAATCTTTTCTAAACCTTCCTTAACATCCTCATAAACAAAACACTAACATGATTTGCCCAAGATTTTGACCCAAACCCCACTCAAATTCAACCCAAAATCAAAAAGCCCAATTTCGACCTAAACCCAAATCTAACCCAAATAGGCCCAAACCTCAAAATTAAAACCCAACCAAAGCCAAAACCTCTTTGAAACACTCCCATAAACATTTCTTAATATTTATTTTACATCAATTTCAACCCTAGCCCAACATTGGCCCAAGTTAGCCCAATTTGACCTACATTGGCCCATTCACCAAAAGAATTCAAATCCAACCCAATTCAAGTCCAAACTACCCCAAATTTGCTTCAAGTCACTCATGACACATCCATGAGCTAAACCCAATAATTATTTGGCCCAACCTCTTTACAAAATTTCATCCCAAAATCCATTTTAAAATTCAAGAGCCCACTTTCCTAATCCATCTTAAAAGCCCATCTAAAACCCTTTCAAAAAAGCCCAAAATTCTTCCAAGGCCCATATGACATTTCCCCTCATCATACTTTCAATTAAAATCATCCCTAAGTCCTAAATTCATCATCAAATAATTCCAAATCAAGCCTCATGCCAAATCACCCCTAAATACCAAAATTTTCCTTAAATCCATTTCCATGAAATCGACTTTACTTTTCCCAAGCCAAATGGAGCCATGGAGCCATGCATAAGCCATATGCAAGCCATGAGAGCCTCTTTACATGTCACCATGCCATTTTGGGCAAAAGGAGGAGGCTCTTTCCTTAACTCCTAAAGGTGGTTAACCACTTACATGATTCCACTAAACCATGCTTAAGCCTAATCGTACTTGGATCGCGACTTGACCCCACTAATCAAGCCGATCCAAATCACTTTCTCCTCAGCCTAAACCAGGCCTCGGGTGGTGCACCTAGCCCAAATGGGTGGGTTGACCCATTTAGGTCCAAATCTAGCCATGCCCCATTCCACTTTGGATCAAAGCCTTTACACATGTCCATGGCCAATCGATCGCACAAACCTCCAGCCCCGACCCACCCGACCCCGAGGGTGACCCATGCTCGGCCGGCCGGCCACCGAGCCGCCGGAAAACACCATGGCCGAGAACTCACATGTGAGCCAACATTGAAATTCTCACTTGCCGAGCCGCCCCATCCCTAGTGGTCACCATGGCCGATCTTCTCCTCACCGGAGCAACTCGATCCCAAGCCCTAACTCTCCCCGGGAGGCCCCCCGACCAGCTTCTATTTAAACTCCACCCTCTCGGCCATGAGAGGAGCCAAGCACAAACCTTGCCGAAACTCCGCCAAAATTGTTCCAAACCCTTCACCATCCTTAGAGCAGCTTGATCCCCAGTGTCAATTTGCCCTAATCCCCACCAACGAGCCCAATTTCTCAACCGAAATTCCACCCAAAACCAGGACACTTTACCACAGTCGAGCCAATCCTCAAATTGACCGGTCCTACACCTTCACCGGACCAAGAGGAGAAGTTTCCCACCGAAAGCCCCATCTCCAAAGCCACCCAGCTTGCTCCAGCCTCCAAGCTTTGTGATCGGCCGTGGTCACTTTCATAGCTAGCAATTCACTGCACTGCAGAGACTTCATCCGGAGCTCGCCGGGACCCAATCGAAGGTGCAACAACTCTCGTATTGAAGCCACACTTCTCCGAGCTAAGGTATGAGTTAACTATCCATCCCGAGCTTCCGGAGATTCTCCATTTCAAATGCCTTAGTTTCAATGCATGTTAGCCGTATAGATGTGTTCGTCTCTTCAAGACGAATCCATGTAGTATAAGAACATGAAAATCCATCGAGAATCGAGTGAGATCTTAGTGGATTTAGTGTGGACGGCTCTCGGCGAGAACACTTGGGGACGATGAACGGATGCCGTCCATTCGATACACGCGCGCACGGACGGCCGGATTGCGTCGGACTCGAGAGACGCGTACGAGAACCGCGGGGCCCGGCCGCCGACTCGGTGTGGCGGCGTCGAATGGGAGCGCGACGCGTGTGCGTTCGTGAGTCGCCGAGGTTTCGCCGGCGCCGCGTGGATAAATAGAAAATTAGGATATTTTCTTATTTATTTAATTCCCTAAACTTCAAAAATCCATATCTTTGTGTAGAAAAATCACAAAAATAAAATAAAAATACCCCTCGCTCAAGTGAACGTAGGAGAATAATGTGGAAAAGAAATCATTCAATTTAATTAAGTATTTTATTTTTTATGATTTATTTACTCTCTGCATACATTTAATTCTCCATGCATGTATACAATTCACCATGGCATGAGACCATAGGGCTTTTGAAGCCTCCGAACTTGGGAACATTCCCCGAATTTTCCAAGGTCGTAGGCCATCTTCGTGAAAAGTTATTTATTTTTCAAATGCATGTTGCTGTTTTGAGTATTTTAATTCCAAAAATTAGCATGTTGTGAAATAAATTCTAGAAATATTTGGTGATGTTCCTTATGACCAGAGAACTCTAGGAAAAATAGGACTTGAGTTAATTCACTCGCATTAACCCTAATCGGCTTAAACACCTAAAATAGGTCTTTAATTAATTAGAGTTAACCAGGCATCAAATTGACTTGAAATCAATTCTCCACTGACCTTTAAGATCAGAGGAATCCACCATAAAAATTTGAAGTCAATTGACTTGGTTAGCCCCACTAATTGGGTTGATTAAGCCACTTAGCCATTTTAAACTTTAAAAATTCATAACTTTTAAAATACTTTTTAAAAATTCACCAAATTGGTTTTGGAGCCTCTCTGATATCAGGGGAACCTAAGAAAATTAAAATTTCAATTTTCTAAAAAAGTTGATTTTTAATAATATTTTAATATTTTTAATAATTAAAAAATAATAAAAATCACAAAAATAATAAAATTCACCAAAATGTCACATTTTGAATTTTAATCACTTAGGAACAAATCTCACATTTTTCCTAGGTCTATTTAGTGAGATATTAAATTTTAAAGCCCTAGGGTAATTTTAAAATTAAAAAAATGTATTTTCTAGCATTTTCACTAAAATAATTATTATAAATCATAGAAAAATCAGAAAATTGCAAAATTTGTTTCTCTGGTTTCCTTGATATTAGAGAGATTTTTGAAAAATATAAAATCCATTTTTCAACATTTATTTTATTTTTAAATTAATTAACACTCCAAAACTCAAAATAATTATAATAAAAATAATATAATTCAAAAAATCACCAAAATTGGTCCAAGTGCTTCTCTGGTCATTAGGAATGTCCCCTAATTTTCTTAAGGACAGAAACTTTCCTTTGGTCATGTTATCAAATTTTCCTTGAAAATCTCTATTTTCCACCAAAAATAATTATATAAATAAATTAAATACAGAAAAATCACATTTTCTCCTCTCATGTCTTTATTGACATATGAGTAAAGTCACATAAAAATTTCAAGTTCATTTAAGTTCAATTTAGTGAGTTATGAAATTATTAAGCTTAAAGGGTAAAATGGTAATTAAAATCTTTAATCCTTAATTAAAACTTTAGGTTTAATAAAAAATCAACAAGTAAAATATTTGATCTTAATCTGATTTGGATGATTGAAATTTAAATAATTAAAGGGTAGAAACCCATTAAATAATTTTAAAATGATTAAACTTTAATTAAATAATAGATTAAATTTGGAAGAATAATAAAATTGGAATTATTAAAATAAGGGATCTTTATTAGGAAGAGATTTATTCTTTAATTTAAAAATCCCTAAATTAATTATATCAACTAATACTCAATTTTTAATTAAAATGATAACTCAAATTTAAAATATTAAAAGACTTAATTAAATTATTAAAATCTTTTGAAATTTCAATTAAAATTAAAAAATAAAGTAAATTAAAGATAAATTAAATTAAGATTAAATTAAATTTAATAATTAAATTAAATTAAATTAAATAATTAAATTAAATTAAATTAAATCAAATTAAATTAAATTAAATTAAATTAAAAATTAAATTAAATTAAATTAAACAATTAAATTAAATTAAATTAAATAATTAAAATTAAATTAAATTAAATTAAATAATTAAATTAAATTAAATCAAATCAAATTAATTAAACACCAAATCAAATTAAATTGAACTATGTTAAACTAAATTAAAACTCAATTAAATTAAGTTAAATTAAATATAACATCACCTAAGACATAAAAGAAATTAAATATAAAACAACTTCAACACTATTCCAAATTTAAACTCTTTAACTTAAACCAAATCATTTGAATACTAACTTACCCTCGAAAGCTTTAGTTATTATAACTCCTAAATAAAACATTAAATGAAGTGTCACTTCACTCATGGGATATTCAAATGTCCTAGTTCACCGAGCAAGTTAACAAAACTCGAAATTCTTGGACGATTAATTCATTTGTATAATTAAATTCATTTGAACTTAAAACAATCCTGGAAATATTGAAAAGATGTTTAAGATTCTTCTTAAGCACTTCCTCAATATGATAGATATTTATAAGAACAATCGACTTAATTGTTCTTCGATGAAGAAAATCGTCCTTAAACCAAAACCCAAAGAACCTAGACGTCATAGGAGATGACTAACTATAGGATTAGGAATTTGGTAGAAAACCATAACCTTTCCCTTAGCCTTTACCTAAGAACTTGCTTAAATATTCTAATCGTGTTTTAAGTGCAACTTGGATGACGGGAAGACCCTCCAGTACGCTTTTATTTTATTGCAATTTACTTTCTTGCAATTTACTTTCTTGCAATTTACTTTATTGCAAATGCATTTTACTTTTCTCGTACGATAAAACAACAGCTTGCATGAAAACCCACACCTTTAGGATAGCCCCTAAAACCGAAACCAAAATTAAGTTAAAAAGTCATCGCAAGATAAAATTCACCGCCACAACATTTCAAAATATAAAACAACTCAAAATTTAATCACAAACGTAACACAAAACTACAATTACAACTAAATTAAAACGTCCTGTTGGATGATCGGAATACCTCTGATGATGTAACCTACGTGTCGCTAACGGGATTTCCCACGGTCTAAATGAAAGTGTGGAACTCATTCAGTCGAGTTTAGCAAATTCATCCGGACTAAGTGAATCCGATAAAAATAACGATGCCGAAGGATGGAACCGTGGGATCTTAACCTGTGTCGTTATAATCAACTTTAAGATTTGTTTTAATTAAAACACAAAAAACACTTGGAAATTAAGATTTTCTCTAAACCAAAACACTTCTCTCATCCCCCGATTTATGATTTCTAAAACTAAACCTCCGCAACAACAAGGAGCTCTGAGCATGATGGGCAAGACGACCATCGTCATCGCAAAAACCCGAGTCTACTTCAAAGAAACTTTCCTAGAATTAAAACAACCAAGCCATAGGACTTCGAGGTAGCTCGCCTAGTGCAACATAAATCCTCAACTCTTCGTTAGGCATTTGCATTGCAAATTAAGCCCTAACCGGTCTTAGGATTCCGAGGTAGTCGTCCGATACGACAATAAACCCTCACATCTTCTAGTGCTATTTGTTTGATTTTATCATACAAATATAAGCCCTAATTAATTGAAATCGGCAAGATCGAAATATCAAATAAACATTAGGACTTTCCTAAATTCAAGACAAACAATAGGATAGTCGGGAAATTATCGAAGTTCACTTCGAATCGTTGATTTCTCCTACCTCTCTTCCTTTGGATTCACAAAACTAAATGTTCCAAAAATTTGATCCATTCCCTATCGAAACTCCAAAGTTCAATCTTCAAAACCTTAAACTTCAAATTCTTGAGAGCAGAATTATTGGTTATTATCGAGAGTTTTCTTAGGTGATTCCCGTCACTTAAGATGTAATTAACTATAGGGCTTGCCCTTATAGTGGAATTTTAAAGAACCTGTGTAATATAAACCCCGTTTAATGTTTTCATATTAAGCTGTGGAAACTTGTCGGCTTATAAAATTGGTTCGCAGACCAAACGGATGTCACTAATCTTCTAGTTTATTTAATCAAGCCCCACCATCAAGCGATGGTGTCTATCCTTAGGGATAGATACACGGCTTGTGGTGCGGTGCTCGTTTATATAAACTATTTGGGATGTGAGGTCGGTTTAATCTCATATCTTAAAATCTTCAAATTTAAAATTATTTCCAAAATCAAATACTACCTTTTCAAATTATTTATTTAAATTAAATTAAAAATTCGCCGACAGATTTCTGTTAGGCGACCCCTCTTCAAAATAAAACACGACCTAAAAAATAAGCCGCACAAGCGCAAAGGCAATTCCAGAGATAACAATCAATCTTCACAACGAAGAAAATCTGAACAACCAAAGAATCGTGACCTCCTTCTCCAACCCGCGGGACAACGAACTGAATATCGGCCCAAGAAAGAGTATACACCACTCAACGCTTCGCGTGCTAACATCTTGATGGCCATTAAAGATGAGCAAAATATTAAGTGGCCTCACCCCTAAAACCTAACTCGGGAAATCAAGAACAATACTGTCATTTCCATCGAAGTCGTGGCCACACCACTGAAGGTTGTAAGCAGCTCAAGAAAGAGATTGAAAGGTTAATTGCGCAAGGATATCTTGG
>JAKZJZ010001373.1:0-28498 GCA_022702705.1 Papilionanthe hookeriana x Papilionanthe teres
CTAAAACCTATGAAAATTACTGTTGAAAACCACCTCCACCAATTCCTCAAAGATTAAAGCAACAAGATCAAGGAAAAAGATTTACTAAATTCTTAGACATTTTGAAAAAATTGTCAATAAATATTCCTTTTGTTGAAGCTTTAGAATAAATGCCTGATTATGTTAAATTTATGAAGGATATACTCAAACAAAAGATGAAGTTACTAGATCATGAGTCTGTTGCACTCAGTGAAGAGTGTAGTGCTATAATTCAGAGAAAACTTCCTGAAAAACTTAAAGGTCCAGGGAGTTTCACTATCTCGTGTGCTATTGGTGAAAAATTTTATGGGCGAGCATTATGTGATTTGGGAGCTAGTTTGATGCCTCTATCGACTTTTAAAAGGTTAGGAAATGGAGAGATATCATCAACTTCTGTAACTCTATAGTTAGCTGGTCGATCTATTACACATCCTAAAGGAGTTGTAGAAGATGTTTTGGTCAAGGTTGATAAATTTATTTTTCCTGTAGACTTTATCATTCTAGATATGGAAGAAGATAAAGAAATTCCAATCATTTTAGGAAGACCATTCCTAGCTACAGGAAGAGCTATGATAGACATTCAAAAAGGGCAATTGACTATGAGAGTAAATGATCAAGAAGTAACCTTTAACATCTCAAAGTAAATGAAATATCCATCAATTGAAAAAGATGATGAATGTTTTAGAATGGATATATGTGATTATCTAAGAACAAAATATTTCAAGGAAAATTATGAAGAAAAAGAAGATATAGAAAAAGATAATTTTGAAGAAATTGAAAGCAAAGAAGCTGATTATATTCAGGAAAAATATGAAATTCTCAATTCAACTGCACCAGAAAATGAAATATTAATTCCATCTGTTGTAAAACCCCCTGAACTTGAATTAAAGAATCTTCCAATTCATTTGAAGTATGTGTTTTTAGGAAAGTTTTCAAAATTACCAGTAATTGTATCATCGGACTTAAATGAAATTCAAGAACAAAAATTAATGGATACATTAAAAAAATATAAAAAATCTTTTGGATGGGCTTTAGCTGATATTAAAGGAATTAGTCCTTCGATTTGTATGCACAGAATATTATTAAATGAAGAACATTGTTGACCTCATTTTTGATGAGGTCTTCCCTTCTTCTTTTTAGTGCTTAGGATCTAGCCTTAGGCTTTTCCTTTGACTA
This sequence comes from Papilionanthe hookeriana x Papilionanthe teres, assembly GCA_022702705.1. Taxonomy (NCBI): domain Eukaryota; kingdom Viridiplantae; phylum Streptophyta; class Magnoliopsida; order Asparagales; family Orchidaceae; genus Papilionanthe; species Papilionanthe hookeriana x Papilionanthe teres. The sequence continues at coordinate 1,195 of JAKZJZ010001373.1, forward strand.
TCTTAGAGGACTAGAATTGGGACCCGCCTTTTAGAAATTCAAACCACTTCTAAACTCCCCGCAAACTCCACAAACTTGACTATAGACCCCTAATCACCTAGAGGGTTGAAATCAAATATGGAAGTTTAAAGGATGAGTTCCTATAGGACTTTTGGCCTTAGGATCGCCACAGGTGGCTCGGTGCAGTGAAGGGGCCGACTTACACACACATTACACTTATACACTACACCCGCACACTACATTTCCACACACTTCCTAAAACCACACCCATACCCAACTTAACCTCCCGACTCATGTAGGTGATTCACATGGATGGTCCTTAACCCCTAAGCCCTCGGCTAAGAGGGTTAGGAACAACATAATGAATGCCTCAAATGAGTCCTTTCATGGCTCATATGGGCTTGAAATGGCTTCATGGCTCAACCAAAATGATTTCACCCCACCCAAATTCACCCAATCTTCAATTTCCCAAATTTTCAATTTTGACCCCGGGACCCTACACCTACTAAACCTACCCAAAACCCTCGAAATTACCCAAATTTTTGCAAAATCTCCAAATTACCTAAAATCTTCCAAAATCAATCCCAAACACCTCCACATCACTCAAATTGATCATCCATACCCAAAAATACCAAAAATTCCAAGAAAACCCCCCAATACCCTCCAAATACCCAAAATACCCTTCTTGGCCTAAAAATCCAAAAATTCAGAAAATTCCCAGAAAATTCCAGAAAATCCCAAATATTCCCAATTTCATTTTGTCCAACTACACCATGGGCCAATTTTGTCAATTTACCCTACTTTTGTCAAAACCCCCAAATTGACCCATTTTAACCCAAAGTGGACCCAATGTCAAACCAAACATACCCAATTGACCCCAATTTTGGTCCAATTCAATTCTAAACTTCAATTCAACATTCCCAATACCAATTTAGACCAAATCCAAGTCCAATTTGATTGACATTTGGATCCAATTTCACTTTGGGCCTTAAAGCCCAAATTTGGACCCATGACCCAAACTCAGCCCAAACTAACCCAATTCAACTCCAATTAACCCCAAATCTTTTCTAAACCTTCCTTAACATCCTCATAAACAAAACACTAACATGATTTGCCCAAGATTTTGACCTAAACCCCACTCAAATTCAACCCAAAATCAAAAAGCCCAATTTTGACCTAAACCCAAATCTAACCCAAATAGGCCCAAACCCCAAAATTAAAACCCAACCAAAGCCAAAACCTCTTTGAAACACTCCCATAAACATTTCTTAATATTTATTTTACATCAATTTCAACCCTAGCCCAACATTGGCCCAAGTTAGCCCAATTTGACCTACATTGGCCCATTCACCAAAAGAATTCAAATCCAACCCAATTCAAGTCCAAACTACCCCAAATTTGCTTCAAGTCACTCATGACACATCCATGAGCTAAACCCAATAATTATTTGGCCCAACCTCTTTACAAAATTTCATCCCAAAATCCATTTTAAAATTCAAGAGCCCACTTTCCTAATCCATCTTAAAAGCCCATCTAAAACCCTTTCAAAAAAAAGCCCAAAATTCTTCCAAGGCCCATATGACATTTCCCCTCATCATACTTTCAATTAAAATCATCCCTAAGTCCTAAATTCATCATCAAATAATTCCAAATCAAGCCTCATGCCAAATCACCCCTAAATACCAAAATTTTCCTTAAATCCATTTCCATGAAATTGACTTTACTTTTCCCAAGCCAAATGGAGCCATGGAGCCATGCATAAGCCATATGCAAGCCATGAGAGCCTCTTTACATGTCACCATGCCATTTTGGGCAAAAGGAGGAGGCTCTTTCCTTAACTCCTAAAGGTGGTTAACCACTTACATGATTCCACTAAACCATGCTTAAGCTTTAATTGTACTTGGATTGTGACTTGACCCCACTAATCAAGCCGATCCAAATCACTTTCTCCTCAGCCTAAACCAGGCCTTGGGTGGTGCACCTAGCCCAAATGGGTGGGTTGACCCATTTAGGTCCAAATCTAGCCATGCCCCATTCCACTTTGGATCAAAGCCTTTACACATGTCCATGGCCGATTGATTGCACAAACCTCCGACCTCGACCCACCCGACCTTGAGGGTGACCCATGCTGGCCGGCCGGCCACCGGGCCGCCGGAAAACACCATGGCCGAGAGCTCACATGTGAGCCAACATTGAAATTCTCACTTGCCGAGTCGCCCCATCCCTAGTGGTCACCATGGCTGATCTTCTCCTCACCAGAGCAGCTGATCCCAAGCCCTAACTCCCCTGGGAGGCCTTCCACCCTCTCCTATTTAAACCCCTCACCCTCTCGGCCAAAGAGGAGCCAAGCACAAACCTTGCCGAAACTCTCGCAAAATTGTTTCAAACCCTTCACCATCCCGAGAGCGGTTGATCCCCGGTGTCGATTTGCCCCAATCCCCACCAACGAGCCCGATTTCTCAGCCGAAATTCCACCCAAAACCAGGACACTTTGCCACGGTGAGCCAATCCTCAAATCGACCGGTCCTACACCTTCACTGGACCAAGAGGAGAAGTTTCCCACCGAAAGCCCCATCTCCGGGCCACCCAGTTGCTCCAGCCTCCAAGCTTTGTGATCGGGCGTGGTCACTTTCATAGCTAGGCGATTCACCGGACCGGGAGACTTCATCCGGAGCTTCACGGGACCCAATCGAAGGTGCAACAACTCTCGGATTGAAGCCACACTTCTCCGAGCTAAGGTATGAGTTAACTATTCATCCCGAGCTTCGGAGATTCTCCATTTCAAATGCCTTAGTTTCAATGCATGTTAGCCGTATAGATGTGTTCGTCTCTTCGAGACGAATCCATAGAGCATAAGAACATGAAAATCCATTGAGAATCGAGTGAGATCTTAGGGATTTAGTGTGGACGGCTCTCGGGTGAGAACACTTGGGGACGATGAACGGATGCGCGTCCATTCGATACACGCGCGCACGGACGGCCGGGATTGCGTCGGACCGGGAGACGGTACGAGAACCGCGGGGCCCGGCTGCCGACTCGGATGGCGGCGTCGAATGGGAGCGCGACACGCGGCGTTTCGGAGTCTGCCGAGGTTGACGCGGCGCCGCGTGGATAAATAGAAAATTAGGGTATTTTCTTATTTATTTAATTCCCTAAACTTCAAAAATCCATATCTTTGTGTAGAAAAATCACAAAAATAAAATAAAAATACCCTCTTGCTCGGTGAACGGAGGAGAATAATGTGGAAAAGAAATCATTTAATTTCATTAAGTATTTTATTTTTTATAATTTATTTACTCTCTGCATACATTTAATTCTCCATGCATGTATACAATTCACCATGGCATGAGACCATAGGGCTTTTGAAGCCTCTGAACTTGGGAACATTCCCGGAATTTTCCAAGGTCAGAGGCCATCTCTGTGAAAAGTTATTTATTTTTCAAATGCATGTTGCTGTTTTGAGTATTTTAATTCCAAAAATTAGCATGTTGTGAAATAAATTCTAGAAATATTTGGTGATGTTCCTTATGACCAGAGAACTCTAGGAAAAATAGGACTTGAGTTAATTCACTCAGATTAACCCTAATTGGCTTAAACACCTAAAATAGGTCTTTAATTAATTAGAGTTAACCAGGCATCAAATTGACTTGAAATCAATTCTCCACTGACCTTTAGGATCAGAGGAATCCACCATAAAAATTTGAAGTCAATTGGACTTGGTTAGCCCCACTAATTGGGTTGATTAAGCCACTTAGCCATTTTAAACTTTAAAAATTCATAACTTTTAAAATACTTTTTTAAAATTCACCAAATTGGTTTTGGAGCCTCTCTGATATCAGGGGAACCCAAGAAAATTAAAATTTCAATTTTCTAAAAAAGTTGATTTTTAATAATATTTTAATATTTTTAATAATTAAAAAATAATAAAAATCACAAAAATAATAAAATTCACCAAAATGTCACATTTTGAATTTTAATCACTTAGGAACAAATCCCACATTTTTCCTAAGTCTATTTAGTGAGATAGTAAATTTTAAAGCCCTAGGGTAATTTTAAAATTAAAAAAATGTATTTTCTAGCATTTTCACTAAAATAATTATTATAAATCATAGAAAAATCAGAAAATTGCAAAATTTGTTTCTCTGGTTTCCTTAATATCAGAGAGATTTTTGAAAAATATAAAATCCATTTTTCAACATTTATCTTATTTTTAAATTAATTAACACTCCAAAACTCAAAATAATTATAATAAATAATAATATAATTCAAAAAATCACCAAAATTGGTCCAAGTGCTTCTCTGGTCATTAGGAATGTCCCCTAATTTTCTTAAGGACAGAAACTTTTCCCTTGGTCATGTTATCAAATTTTCCTTGAAAATCTCTATTTTTCACCAAAAATAATTATATAAATAAATTAAATACAGAAAAATCACATTTTCTCCTCTCATGTCTTTATTGACATATGAGTAAAGTCACATAAAAATTTCAAGTTCATTTGAGTTCAATTTAGTGAGTTATGAAATTATTAAGCTTAAAGGGTAAAATGGTAATTAAAATCTTTAATCCTTAATTAAAACTTTAGGTTTAATAAAAAATCAACAAGTAAAATATTTGATCCTAATCTGATTTGGATGATTGAAATTTAAATAATTAAAGGGTAGAAACCCATTAAATAATTTTAAAATGATTAAACTTTAATTAAATAATAGATCAAATTTGGAAGAATAATAAAATTGGAATTATTAAAATAAGGGATCTTTATTAGGAAGAGATTTATTCTTTAATTTAAAAAATCCCTAAATTAATTATATCAACTAATACTCAATTTTTAATTAAAATGATAACTCAAATTTAAAATATTAAAAGACTTAATTTCAATTAAAATTAAAAATAAAGTAAATTAAAGATAAATTAAATTAAGATTAAATTTAAAAATTAAATTAAATTAAATTTAATAATTAAATTAAATTAAATTAAACAATTAAATTAAATTAATTAAAATTAAATTAAATTAAATAATTAAATTAAATTAAATAATTAAACAATTAAATTAAATTAATTAAAATTAAATTAAATTAAATCAAACAATTAAATTAAATTAAATTAAAATTAAATTAAATTAAATTAAACAATTAAATTAAATTAAATTAAATAATTAAAATTAAATTAAATTAAATTAAATAATTAAATTAAAGTTAAATCAAATCAAATTAATTAAACACCAAGTCAAATTAAATTGAACTATGTTAAACTAAATTAAAACTCAATTAAATTAAGTTAAATTAAATATAACATCACCTAAGACATAAAAGAAATTAAATATAAAACAACTTGAACACTATTCCAAATTTAAACTCTTTAACTTAAACCAAATCATTTGAATACTAACTTGCCTCGAAAGCTTTAGTTATTATAACTCCTAAATGAAACATTAAATGGAGTGTTACTTCACTCATAGGATATTCAAATGTCCTAGTTCACTCGAGCAAGTTAACAAGACTTGAAAACCTCGGACGACCGATTCATTTATATAATTAAATTCATTTGGACTTAAAATAATTCTAGAAATATTGAAAAGATGTTTAAGATCCTTCTTAAGCACTTCCTCAATATGATAGGATATTTTTAAGAACAATTGAATTTGATTATTCTTTGATGAAGAAAATCGTCCTTAAACCAAAACCCAAAGAACCTAGACGTCATAGGAGATGACTAGCTATAGGATTAGGAATTTGGTAGAAAACCATAACCTTTCCCCTAGCTTTACCTAGGAACTTGTTTAAATATTCTAATTGTGTTTTAAGTGCAGCTTGGGATGACGGGAAGACCCTCCAGGTACGCTTTTATTTTATTGCAATTTACTTTATTGCAAATGCATTTTACTTTTCTTGCATGATAAAACAACAGTTGCATGAAAACCCACACCTTTAGGATAGCCCCTAAAACTGAAACCAAAATTAAGTTAAAAGTCATTGCAAGATAAAATTCACCGCCACAACATTTCAAAATATAAAACAACTCAAAATTTAATCACAAACGGAACACAAAACTACAATTGCAACTAAATTAAAACGTCCTGTTGGATGATCGGGAATACCTCGGATGATGTAACCTACGTGTTGCTAACGGGATTTCCCACGGTCTAAATGAAAGTGTGGAACTCATTCGATTGAGTTTAGCAAATTCATCCGGACTAAGTGAATCCGATAAAAATAACGATGCCGGAAGGATGGAACCGTGGGATCTTAACCGGTGTCGTTATAATCAACTTTAAGATTTGTTTTAATTAAAACACAAAAAACACTTGGAAATTAAGATTTTCTCTAAACCAAAACACTTCTCTCATCCCCCGATTTATGATTTCTAAAACTAAACCTCTGCAACAACAAGGAGCTCGGAGCATGGTGGGCGGCATGACCATCGTCATCAGCAAAACCCGAGTCTACATCGGCTAAACATTTCTTAGAATTAAATAACTAAACCATAGGATTTCGAGGTAGCTTGCACTAGTGCAACATAAATCCTCAACTCTTCGTTAGGCATTTGCATTGCAAATTAAGCCTCTAACCGGTCTTAGGATTCCGAGGTAGTCGTCCGATACGATATAAACCCTCACATTTTCTAGAGCTATTTGTTTGATTTTATCATACAAATATAAGCCCTAATTAATTAAGATTGACAAGATTGAAATACTAAATAAACATTAGGACTTTCCTAAATTCAAGCCAAATGATAGGATAGTCGGGAAATTATCGAAGTTCACTTCGAATCAGTGATTTCTCCTACCTTTCTTCCTTTGGATTCACAAAACAAAATGTTCCAAAAATTTGATCCATTCCCTATTGAAACTTCAAAATTCAATCTTTGAAAACCTTAAACTTTGAAATTCTTGAGAGCAGAATCATTGATTATTATCGAGAGTTTTCTTAGGTGATTCCCGTCACTTAAGATGTAATTAACTATAGGGGCTTGCCCTTATAGGGAATTTTAAAGAACCTGAGTAATATAAACCCCGTTTAATGTTTTCATATTAAGCAGGGGAAACTTGTCGGCTTATAAAATTGGTTCGCGGACCAAACGGATGTCACAAATCTTCTAGTTTATTTAATCGAGCCCCACCATCAAGCAGCTGTGTCTATCCTTAGGGATAGATACACGGTTTGTGGTGTGGTATTCGTTTATATAAACTATTTGGGATGTGAGATCGGTTTGATTTCATATCTTAAAATTTTTTCAAACTTAAAATTATTTTCAAAATCAAATACTACTTTTCAAATTATTTATTTTAATTAAATTAAAAATTCGCCGACGGATTTACGTTAGGCGACCCCTCTTCAAAATAAAACACGACCTAAAAATATGCCGACAGAGATTTACGGCGACTCCGTGGGGAGAATTCCTCTCTCCATTATAATCAAATAATTCCGCTTTCAAAAATCGGTAGTATATCCATGTCCCTAATGGATCAAACTACCCTTCTTTCCGTTGGAATACTATGTTCATTTCTATCTTGAACAAGTATAGCCAACATTCTCTCGGATTTAGGAGCCACTTGTTTAGACACCCCTAAACAGCAGAGGTTCCGAGATCCTTTTACCTCATTTCGAGGTGGGGTGGACCCCCAATAGGTGTTAGTTTAGGAGTGATCCTTCGAGTCGGGAAGTCTTGCTTAAGACTTTCTTTTCCTTTCGAATCGGTTTCCTTACCTTCTCTACACCTTTGAACGTTCCGTTCTAAATAAACAAACCCTCTAATAAATGATTCTTTTAACAAATAATTCCTTCTTATAAATACATGAACAAAAAATGAGTTCGGACTCTTTTCAATTCCTTTCTTTTCGTCCTGAAGAAAAGAAGCATAACTTGGGACTGACAACCAGAATCTACCTTGCAGAAATGGAAGCCCCGAAACTGATTTTCTCCTTCACCAACGGATCGGACTTCGCCGTCCATAAGGATGAACTGCCCGACAATGGGGTCATCCGATTTGGACAGGGATTTGAAAACACAAACGTCAAGGTCACCGACGTCTCCCTCTTTGCACTGACGAACAAGGTATCTAAAGCTGAGGAACCACTGCTTGAGTTCAACCTTAGGTCGATCCAAGAGTTTCCTCCCCTGCAAAGGGTCCCGACTAGGAGGAGTACTGCTGTCCGCAGGAGGACTGTTCTCACTACCCCCACTGGTCTAGTTGTTTCTGCACCTACCCCGACTTACGCCAAATCAAAGGGGAAAGGAATCCGAACTATGGTAAACTCGTTACCAGTGGAGGGTACGGATCTTCTCGTAAGACCTTCGTCTTCGAAATCGGGTCCGAGTTCGAAGATTCCTTCGCCGACAAAGACCCAAAGAAGAAATAGAAATAGAAGGATCGCCGGGGAAGCCGAAGCTGCCGAGATTGCCTTCTCGGAGGAAATTCCGGAGTTGCCGGAATATACACCGTTACCGGAATATACACCATCGCTCGACTACATACCACTTTTGGGAGGAAGCAGGTTCCATCCCCTCTCCGCCGCAGAGGATGAGGAGAATGTTCGCAAGATTGCTGCCACATTACCTCGGCCCGCATACTACAACGATAGCCGCAAGAAAAGAACTAGAAGTACGCCGTTTGCTCGACTGCAAACTTTGGTAGAAAAGCTAGCAAAGAAGGAAAACTGTCCCGTGTCGGAAATTCTACGAAGGATAGGGCGGGTGCCAGTCAAATCCCGTCTTGGGCCCCGAGTAGAACCCGCCGTCATGATAGAAAAGCCAAGCAAGAGAATGAAGGCTAGCCCGCCCGTCGTAGTATCGGGGTTACGGATTAGGGAGGATACCACCTTCCGGCATTTGGTCGATAGACCATCCGGTCATAGACCTTCTGCTGCTAGAAGGATGGTGTGGCGTCCCACTACGGGGCGACTGAGGCCGAAACGAGCAGCCCGAGAGAGAAAGTCTCGCCGGAGAGGCTCGGAATGCGAAGAAAGTGCTACTCGCGATGAAGGGGACTCGTGAAAAAGGACCCGGCAACCATCGCATGACAACCACAAAGATACACGAAAGCTCCGCTAGAAGATGCCATGGAAAAGTTGAGAACCGACATCCGACGGTTGGCAAAAGAAAGAGAAGAAAAGTTCGGAGATGAGATCGACTCATCGGAATTCATGGACAACGAATATGCGAGAAATCAACATGGTTGAGACACGAGCTTCATCATCTTCTCGAGGTGCTCCTGCGACCGCGAGAAAGAGAGGAGCCGGAACTAATGAAGAGACGGCTTCGGGAAAAGGACGACACGATCGCTCGAATGGCCAAGAGGATGGAAGAGATGGCCATAGCTCTAGCCACTCTCCAAAGTCAAGTACAACCACATAGAGAGACACCCCCGAAGTCATTCACATCGTAGACGGAGGGAAGGAAATTACATCCGTCGATGGGGATGACCGACTGAAAAAGGATACAACACAAAGTATGATCCTGAAAAGGATATCAAGAACTTGGTAGAACAGCAGGTGCGAGAAGCCCTAGCACAATCGAAGAACGGGACATCTATTCGGACGGGTAGACCTTACCCGGAAGAATTCGACGCTGTCCAATACCCAAAGGGCTTCGTACCACCTCTGTTTAAGACCTTCGACGGAACCGGGAACCCCCGACGAGCATGTTGCACACTTTCGTGCCGGTTGTTGCAATGCCGGCGGGAGCGATGCGCTACTCTTCCGACGGTTCGTTAGCGATCTGTCGGGAATCGCCTTCGACCGGTATGCGGATTACCCAACGGATCCGTAAAGACATTCTCGAGCTAGAGAGCCTCTTCATTAAGCGATTTGTCGGAGCTCGGCACCACATCACTATAGGTGATTTAGTGGTAGAGAAACAAAGGCCGAATGAAACTTTGGTGGATTACATACTTCGATGGAGAAACTTAAGCATGAAGTGTGAACCACAACCGCAAGAACAACATGCGATCGGCATCTTGCTTAAAAGCATTCACGGCCCGATAGCACTTCTCCTCAAGGGATTCACTATTAAGACTTTTGAGAAGTTGTTAAGCAAGGCCGGAAGCTTGCAAGAAGAGGCGAAGCAATTAAGTTTTGCCGACAAGACGGACAAGCGAAGCCGGTGAAGACTTTCGAAAAGAAATCGGGGTCGTTGCGACGAGTTGACAAAGGCAAACAACCGATGCAAATACCACCGAACGGCCGCAGAGAACCACAACAAAATTACCAGCAACCTCGGTCCAGCTATCAGTCGTCTCCGCAGTATGAACAACCGTCTCGTCCGCAACGTACATTGAGGGAGCTTCTGAGCAGAGAATATCCGTTCAAAAATGAAGCAGTACCAAAGATGTTCCGTAGCTTAATGAAAACTCCAGATTTCCAACTGCCGCAGCCCAAAAGACCGGAGGAAGTCAACAAGAAAGGTGATCCCAACTTTTGCCCCTACCATCGGATGCTTGGGCACAAGATAGAAGACCGCATTACCTTCAAAAGTTGGCTCAACGACAACCTTCGGAAAGGAAATATAACAATCCCGAAGGAGTACATGAAGGAACCCCGTAAAGGAGGTTCCGTCAATGTTATCTCAACCGATCCCGTCATTCCGATAGATCCCTATGCGACCGACGATGGATGGACTACCGCTCGGACGAGATCTTCGAAGAAGATTTTAGACAACATCCGAACCGCTTCGGTGCGAGCTTCAATTCGGAGTTCGAGACCTGTTAAGCCGGTACTATCACTTGCGATGGAGGAACCACCTCGACAGGAGAAAATCGAAGAGAAGAAGAAAATTGACGAAGAAGAGGGGACCGAGATTCCTAAGGCTAGACTAGGGGCTGCTTATCCTAGGATAGTTGTTTCCGATTCGGGGGAGAAATCCCTCGAACCTCTGATTTTGTATGATTATCTCGCTCACTTCGGTGGGATCATATAATGATAAGGGTGATGGCGTTGGCTACGTTTTGACTCGTTTCTAACGATTACGTAACTAGCGACAATCCGGGCGTCGATTTCGATACCAACAACAATTCTCGAATCATACATGATCTCGACGATCAAAATGACGAAGAAGGCATCCATCAAGGAGGCTACGAGAGTTCAACAAGCAACGGATCTATCTCGTGAGTTTCGAGGAGCTCCGGTTACAATAGAGTTAGAGCCTTCGGATTTGGAAGATAATCCGGAAGAGCCGATCATTCCGATTCGGGAGGAGACACCGACAAACTCAATACTAGATTCGAAGAAATTACGAAGTCAACCTAAGAAGTGGAAAAGTTCTACCTCCGAGAATGGGTCCAAAAGACAAAGGAAAGCGGGTGGTTGTTCAAGAAGAACCAACCCCGCGAGAAGACATACCCATTCGAGAAGAAGCCGAGACACAGGAGAACAAAGTGGACTACAACGTGCTAGCCCATCTTAGGAAACTACCGGCCAAACCGAGCATTTACGATGCTCTCATCTTATCAAAGGAGATGAGAGAAGCTCGATCAAGGCCTTACTTGATCCGGAAATTTGCTTAGCTCAAATGGCCGGAGATTCCTTAGATGAGGTTTGCTCGTTAAAGGAACAGCCGAGGTGTCACCTTCACGGACAATGACCTACTACTTGGGACAACGAGATCACAACCGACCGTTGTACATTTCGATTACAATCGGGAAGTTTACGCTCTCCGCAGTATTGGTGGATCCAGGAGCATCAATCAATATAATGAGTCTTCGAACACTAGCATACTTGGAAATTGATGCTCGTGAGCTCGAGGCCGACAAAATGTTATTAAGAGGATTCAACCGGAAAGGAGAAAGAGCCCTCGGGTCAATAACGCCTACCGATGAAGACCGGTGATTTAGCAAAGACAACCGCAAAATTTCATATAATCGATTCGAAACGTCGTTCAACGCTCTACTCGGGCCGACCATGGATACATGAAAACGGGATGGTACCATCATCTCTGCATCGGTGCATCAAATATTACGATGGAGGGGAACGAGTGCATCAAAGGAGACTTACAACCATTCTCCGTACATGAAATTGGAATCCATGAAGATGCGGCTTATTATGCACCGCCAAAGAAAACAATCTTCTCCGGAGACACCGTAACAAATAAAGCAAAGAAAGTTCGGGACAACGAAGAACCCGAAGTTCTAGTCCAACAGCCACTCACCACTCCCTTCCGGCGAGATGGTGAAGGTTTCTCCACAACTCGCATCCGAGGTCGAGGCCGGGGACGAGGCCGTGGTAGAGACACTAGGACAATTGGACGAAGAAACCAGCCATCAATGTTGATTGGGAAGATAGTTCGAAGAGGAAAAAGAAATCAAGCAAGAAGCGACAACAATAAGTCGAAAGAAGCCGCAATACAAGATCTCCCTCGAAGATGAAAAGAACGAAGATTACAAATCAATGTACGAGAAGATTAACCACTACGTACATACTATGACCCTAACTCCGATCCATTCTAATAAGATCGAGGGTATGGAGGTCAAAGAGGTACGTAGTGACGCGTGCAAAGCCGATCAAATTCTACCGTGGTGCTTCTTCCTCCAAAACTGAAAATAATGTACAATTCGAAGATGTCACTTCATCGAATTAATGGAATTACCTTTTGAGTAGGTACTCTCCCTGTGTTCAAAATTTAATTCAACGTGGTTTCTTACCTCGACAATGGACAAAAGGCCAATCACAACATTTTGAAAAGTTATGGAATAACTCCGGCCGTCCTCCCAATTCAAAGTATGGACTCGGATTCGGCACGAGTAGGGTCGGTTGACGATACCGAATTTTGCTTGGTTGTCACTTGCAAGTCCAATGAAAACCGCATGGAAACTACGGACGAACTCGAAGATTTACAAATCGGAGACGCTCCACCGAATTCGAAGAAGAAATTAAATCTACAATAGATGAGTTAATGGAAGTTAACTTGGGTACTAAGCAAAGAGCCTAGACCTACCTTTGTTAGCTCCTTACTCAATAAAGAAGACTCCGAAGAAATAATCAAATTGTTAATGGAATTTAAGGACTTGTTTTGCTTGGAACTACGATGAAATGCCGGGATTAGCTCCGGAGGTTGCGGTCCATAAGCTAGGAGTGGATCCTACTTCGTTCCGATCGGACAAGGTCCCGAAGAATGCGTCCGGAAATCGAACAACAAGTCATAGCCGAAGTTAAAAAGCTAATAGACGCTAAATTTGTCCGTGAAGAACAATACCCGACCTGGCTAGCCAACGTAGTGCCGTCGGAAAGAAGAATGGCCGGATCGGAATTTGTGTGGACTTCGGAGATTTAAACAAGGCATGTCCAAAAGATGAATTCCCTCTACCGATTCCGGAATCGATGATCGATATTGCTTCGACACATGAAATATTCTCATTCATGGATGGATCTTCGGGATACAACCGGATAAAAATGGCTCCGTAAGATGAAAAGCTTACGGCATTCGTAACGCCGATCGGAGTATTTTGCTACACGGTGATGCCATTCGGACCGAAGAACGCAGGAGCAACTTACCAAAGAGCAATGACAAGAATTTTTGATGATCTCATCCACAATCAAGTCGAGTGCTACGTGGACGATGTCGTCATCAAAAGCAAAGTAAAGGAAAACCACCTGTATGATTTGAGAATTGTTTTCGAACGATTAAGACAATTTAACCTTAAGATGAATCCCTTAAAATGCGCCTTCGGCGTCACCTCCGGAAATTCTTAGGATTCGTTGTCCGACATCGTGGAATTGAAATCGACCCGGAGAAGATTAAAGCCATCTTAGAAATGCCGCCTCCCAAAACCTTAAAACAACTACGATCTTTTCAAGGGAAGCCGGCATATCTTCGACGCTTTATCTCAAACCCGTCGAGTAGGTGTCGACCTTTCTCGGCACTAGTTAAAAAGGACGCCAAATTTATTTGGGAAGAGAAATGCCGAAGGCCTTCGAAGACATTAAACAATATTTAATGACACCTCCTGTCTTAGCAGCCCCGGCCTCGGGTAGACCGCTGATACTTTACACCGCGGCTCTAGACGACTCCCTCGGAGCCTGTTAGCCGGGTCAATGATGAGGGTAAAGAAAATGCTCTTTACTACTTAAGCCGTCGTTTACTTCCGACGGAGGTAAGGTATCCCGCAATTGAAAAGCATTGTTTGGCCCCGATCTTCGCCGCTCAAAAGCTCGAGCATTACATGCTTTCTCATAAGGTCAACTCCGATCTCGAAGTTTAATCCATTGCAATACTTGATGACTCGTCCAACACTTTCCGGCAGACTTGCCGGATGGTCAATGATATTATTGCAATTCGATATAACTTTCGTGCCTCGCGTGCCGTAAAGGGACAAGTCTTAGCAGACTTCCTCGCAACGACACCCTTTGCCGGCCGAATCTCCTCTCAATGACGATCCGCCGGATGAACAAATAATGAGCCTAGAAGACCCCGATGATCGACGTTGGGAATTGTATTTCGACGGAGCATCTTCGAGCACACAAAGACGAAGAATCGCAAGTGATAGTGCCCGGTAAGGCAGGAATCGGGCTAATCTTTATAACACCGGAGCGGGGGATGTTAAGATACTCCTACCACTTGACGGAACCGTGTACAAACAACGAAGCGTAATACGAGGCCCTCATAACGGGATCGGAATTAACTATTCAAATGGGGATAACGGACATCAACATCTACGGGGATTCACGGTTAATCATTCAACGGATCGCCGGACAATACAGGATTTTTAAACCAAGACTCGAACAATACTTCCAAGTATGCCATACGACTGTTGGAACGGATTCCAAATGTGACAATCTACAAAATTCCTAGAAAAGAGAATGCTTTAGCGAGATGCTTTAGCCCGTCTCGCAAAAGAATTTGCTCGTTTGCAAGATGAATCGATGGAAGTGTCGGTTCACGGACGTCAGGTCCTATCACGACTCGACATAGACATGATACACAAATCGAAAAAGAAAAAGAATCGATTCAGCAGAGAGCGATGAAAACACAGAAGATCGGCGACGGCCTATTGATGACTACCCGCAAACAGGAAAACTACCGGACGATAGGTCGCCGGCCCATCGGATCAAGAAAAGAACTCCGTCCTACGCATTAATAAACAACACATTATACGGAAGGTCTTTTGATCAAATGTGGCTAAGGTGCCTAAGCGGGTCCGAGGCCCGTGAAATTGTTAAAGAGGTGCATTCGGGACTCCGTGGCGCTCACCGATCGGGTCCAAAGATGAAAATGAAAATTAAAAGACTAGGGTACTACCGGCCCTCGATGATGACCGACCGCATGAAAATCGCCAAGAGCCGTCACCAATGCCAAGTGCACGGAGTGGTTCTACATCAACCTCCAAATGTGCTACACCCGACAATTGCGTCGTGGCCATTTGAATGTTGGGGCACGTATATAGTGGGTCCGATAGAACCACCATCTTCGAAAGGACATCGTTTCATTCTTGCGGCTACAGATTACTTTTCCAAGTGGGCGAGACGGTTCCACTTAGAGAAGTGAAAGCACACCACGTGCTGCAGCTTTTCAAGAACCAAGTTGTCTACCGTTTCGGAGTGCCGCGCAGATCATCTCGGATAATGGGTCGGCATTCGAAGCACACAAATCAACAATTTTGTCGGGAGACACGGAATCGACCGGCGATACTCGACAATTTACTACCCAAGAGCAAACGGCCTCGCCGAGGCTTTTAATAAAACTCTCGTTCAAATCTTAAAGAAAACCTTGGACGATAATAAGAGAAATTGGCACGAGAAATTGTTAGAAGCCTTATGGGCCTACCGGACAACCTTCGAACCCCTACTCAAGCTACACCTTACGCTCCGGTGTATGGGTCCGAGGCAAGTGTTACCTTTAGAGGTTCGCCTTCCTTCACTCGAATTGCAATTGCAAATAAGATCACGACGAAGAAAACGCCAGACTACGACTCGAAGAATTAGAAAGCTTGGAAGGGAAAAGACTTGCAGCGCAACAGAATTTAGAACTATACCAAGCTAAGATGGTTCAAACCCATGACAAACTGGTCCGCCCAAGAACCTTCAAAGTTGGTGATTTAGTTCTCGTTCTCAAGAGACCTATTCTTGCACACCGCAAGATAGGAGGAAAATTTGAACCCACTTGGGAAGGACCGTTTGTGGTTGAAGCGAGTATACTCGGGAGGTTCCTACCGGCTAGTGAATTGCCGGGAGAACGACATATGCTTCCAATCAACGGACGATACTTGAAAAATATTACGCTACTCGATGTTTCGAAGGAATGAATTCTTCATCCCTAAGAAACACGGGTGAAGTAATTACTTATGATTGGGTCCGAACTCAAAAATAAAATGTGCTAAAATAAATAAAATCATGATAATAAAGTTTTCCTCGTTTTCTTCTCCAAATCAAGATCTCTTTCCGGATCTTATCCTACTTCATTCTCGTTAAATTCGAAAATATAAAAAAAAAAATCTGAAAAATGACAAACACCAAGTTCACATGAACATTAAATAAACAACAAAATAAAATTTGAACCATTAAAAGATAAACGAAATCAACGCAAATCTCAAATTCAATCTTTCCAAATTCCGAATCAAATTTCAATCTTTTCAAACTTCAAAATCAAATTCTATCCTTCCAAACTTCCAAATCAAATCTCAATCAAATTCCATCCTTACAAATTTCAAATCAAATTCTCAATCAAAATCTAAATCCAATCTCGATCAAGTTTCAAACTTGATCTTTCAAATTTCAAATCAAATCTTAAATCAAATTTCAATCGAGTTCAAACTCATCCTTCCAAATCTCAAATTCAATCTTTCCAGATTTCAAGTCTCAAAATCAAATTCAAATTCAAATCTTTTGGGTCGAGGATTTTACATCCAAGACTGCACTGCTTTAGGATCCTTTTCCTATTGCACTGAAATACATCAAATTCAAATTCAACTCTTTTGGGTCGAGGATTCTACATCCAAGACTGCACTGCTTTAGGATCCTTTTCCTATCGCACCGAAATACATCAAAATTCAAACTTTTGGGTCGAGGATTTTACATCCAAGACTCGCACCGCTTTAGGATTCTCTTCCTATTGCACCGAAATACATCAAAATTCAAAACTTTTGGGTCGAGGATTTTACATCCAAGATCGCACTCGCTTTAGGATTCTCTTCCTATCGCACCGAAATACATCAAAATTCAAAACTTTTGGGTCGAGGATTTTACATCCAAGACCGCACCGCTTTAGGATCCTTTTCCTATCGCACTCGAAATACATCAAAATTCAAACTTTTGGGTCGAGGATTTTACATCCAAGACCGCATCGCTTTAGGATTCTCTTCCTATCGCACCGAAATACATCAAAATTCAAACTTTTGGGTCGAGGATTTTACATCCAAGACCGCATCGCTTTAGGATTCTCTTCCTATCGCACCGAAATACATCAAAATTCAAACTTTTGGGTCGAGGATTTTACATCCAAGACCGCACCGCTTTAGGATTCTCTTCCTATCGCACCGAAATACATCAAAATTCAAACTTTTCGAGTCGAGGATTTTACATCCAAGATCGCACCGCTTTAGGATTCTTTTCCTATCGCACCGAAATACATCAAAACTCAAAACTTTTGGGTCGAGGATTTTACATCCAAGACTGCACTGCTTTAGGATCCTTTTCCTATTGCACTGAAATACATCAAATTCAAATTCAACTCTTTTGGGTCGAGGATTCTACATCCAAGACTGCACTGCTTTAGGATCCTTTTCCTATTGCACTGAAATACATCAAAATTCAAACTTTTGGGTCGAGGATTTTACATCCAAGACTGCACAGCTTTAGGATTCTCTTCCTATCGCACCGAAATACATCAAAATTCAAAACTTTTGGGTCGAGGATTTTACATCCAAGACTGCACTCGCTTTAGGATTCTCTTCCTATCGCACCGAAATACATCAAAATTCAAACTTTCGAGTCGAGGATTTTACATCCAAGATCGCACTCGCTTTAGGATTCTTTTCCTATCGCATCGAAATACATCAAAATTCAAATTTTTGAGTCGAGGATTTTACATCCAAGATCGCACCGCTTTAGGATTCTCTTCCTATTGCACTCGAAATACATCAAAATTCAACTTTTGGGTCGAGGATTTTACATCCAAGACCGCATTGCTTTAGGATCTTTTCCCTATCGCAATGAAATACATCACATCGAAATCAAACTCTCGAGGTTAAGGATTTTACATCCAACACCACTTTGCTCCGAGATATCTTCTCGTTGCAACGATTCAATCTAATCAATTCAATCTTCTTTCGAGGTCGGAGATGTTACATCTAAAACCTCAAAATCCTAATTTTCATTTCAAATCAAATCCCTCAAATTAATTTTCGACAAAACTTCAATCTAAATCGAAACTCCAAACTAAAATTTAAACTCACACATCAAAACATAAATTGAAGCAAAATAAAATCTAAATCGAAATTCCCTCAGATCATGTGATTTGGGATTTACCTCCTTTTCCTTTCCCCAGCCGAGAGTTCAAGAAATCTCCGGTTCCAGAGATATACTTGACACTCCCCAGCAGAACTCTTCTACTTCGTCCTAAGTTCGTCACTGGACATCCGTGTTGGTTTTGTTGATCGCTTCGGTCAACACCAATACGCGCGGTGTGCTCCGTCACTCACCACACCTATCGGGGTCCATTTGTTGACCTCATTTTTGATGAGGTCTTCCCTTCTTCTTTTTAGTGCTTAGGATCTAGCCTTAGGCTTTTCCTTTCGACTATCTTAGAGGACTAGAATCGGGACCCGCCTTTTAGAAATTCAAACCACTTCTAAACTCCCCGCAAACTCCACAAACTCGACTATAGACCCCTAATCACCTAGAGGGTTGAAATCAAATATGGAAGTTTAAAGGATGAGTTCCTATAGGACTTTTCGCCTTAGGATCGCCTCAGGCGGCCCTGGTCTCAGTGAAGGGGCCGACTTACACACACATTACACTTATACACTACACCCGCACACTACATTTCCACACACTTCCTAAAACCACACCCATACCCAACTTAACCTCCCGACTCATGTAGGTGATTCACATGGATGGTCCTTAACCCCTAAGCCCTCGCTAAGAGGGTTAGGAACAACATAATGAATGCCTCAAATGAGTCCTTTCATGGCTCATATGGGCTTGAAATGGCTTCATGGCTCAACCAAAATGATTTCACCCCACCCAAATTCACCCAATCTTCAATTTCCCAAATTTTCAATTTTTGACCCCCGGACCCTACACCTACTAAACCTACCCAAAACCTCGAAATTACCCAAATTTTTGCAAAATCTCCAAATTACCTAAAATCTTCCAAAATCAATCCCAAACACCTCCACATCACTCAAATTGATCATCCATACCCAAAAATACCAAAAATTCCAAGAAAACCCCCCAATACCCTCCAAATACCCAAAATACCCTTCTTGGCCTAAAAATCCAAAAATTCAGAAAATTCCCAGAAAATTCCAGAAAATCCCAAATATTCCCAATTTCATTTTGTCCAACTACACCATGGGCCAATTTTGTCAATTTACCCTACTTTTGTCAAAACCCCCAAATCGACCCATTTTAACCCAAAGTGGACCCAATGTCAAACCAAACATACCCAATTGACCCCAATTTTGGTCCAATTCAATTCTAAACTTCAATTCAACATTCCCAATACCAATTTAGACCAAATCCAAGTCCAATTTGATTGACATTTGGATCCAATTTCACTTTGGGCCTTAAAGCCCAAATTTGGACCCATGACCCAAACTCAGCCCAAACTAACCCAATTCAACTCCAATTAACCCCAAATCTTTTCTAAACCTTCCTTAACATCCTCATAAACAAAACACTAACATGATTTGCCCAAGATTTTGACCTAAACCCCACTCAAATTCAACCCAAAATCAAAAAGCCCAATTTCGACCTAAACCCAAATCTAACCCAAATAGGCCCAAACCCCAAAATTAAAACCCAACCAAAGCCAAAACCTCTTTGAAACACTCCCATAAACATTTCTTAATATTTATTTTACATCAATTTCAACCCTAGCCCAACATTGGCCCAAGTTAGCCCAATTTGACCTACATTGGCCCATTCACCAAAAGAATTCAAATCCAACCCAATTCAAGTCCAAACTACCCCAAATTTGCTTCAAGTCACTCATGACACATCCATGAGCTAAACCCAATAATTATTTGGCCCAACCTCTTTACAAAATTTCATCCCAAAATCCATTTTAAAATTCAAGAGCCCACTTTCCTAATCCATCTTAAAAGCCCATCTAAAACCCTTTCAAAAAAAGCCCAAAATTCTTCCAAGGCCCATATGACATTTCCCCTCATCATACTTTCAATTAAAATCATCCCTAAGTCCTAAATTCATCATCAAATAATTCCAAATCAAGCCTCATGCCAAATCACCCCTAAATACCAAAATTTTCCTTAAATCCATTTCCATGAAAT
The DNA here is from genome assembly GCA_022702705.1 of Papilionanthe hookeriana x Papilionanthe teres. Taxonomy (NCBI): domain Eukaryota; kingdom Viridiplantae; phylum Streptophyta; class Magnoliopsida; order Asparagales; family Orchidaceae; genus Papilionanthe; species Papilionanthe hookeriana x Papilionanthe teres. Next base: position 21,635 of record JAKZJZ010001373.1, read on the forward strand.
CGACTTTACTTTTCCCAAGCCAAATGGAGCCATGGAGCCATGCATAAGCCATATGCAAGCCATGAGAGCCTCTTTACATGTCACCATGCCATTTTGGGCAAAAGGAGGAGGCTCTTTCCTTAACTCCTAAAGGTGGTTAACCACTTACATGATTCCACTAAACCATGCTTAAGCCTAATTGTACTTGGATCGTGACTCGACCCCACTAATCAAGCTGATCCAAATCACTTTCTCCTCAGCCTAAACCAGGCCTTGGGTGGTGCACCTAGCCCAAATGGGTGGGTTGACCCATTTAGGTCCAAATCTAGCCATGCCCCATTCCACTTGGATCAAAGCCTTTACACATGTCCATGGCCAATCGATTGCACAAACCTCCAGCCTCGACCCACCCGACCTCGAGGGTGACCCATGCTCGGCCGGCCGGCCACCAGTGCCGCCGGAAAACACCATGGCCGAGAGCTCACATGTGAGCCAACATTGAAATTCTCACTTGCCGAGCCGCCCCATCCCTAGTGGTCACCATGGCCGATCTTCTCCTCACCGCAGCAGCTCGATCCCAAGCCCTAACTCCCCCGGGAGGCCTTCCACCCTCTCCTATTTAAACCCCTCACCCTCTCGGCCAAAGAGGAGCCAAGCACAAACCTTGCCGAAACTCGCCAAAATTGTTTCAAACCCTTCACCATCCCGAGAGCAAGCTGATCCCCAGGTGTCAATTTGCCCTAATCCCCACCAACAGAGCCCAATTTCTCAACCGAAATTCCACCCAAAACCAGGACACTTTGCCACAGCTGAGCCAATCCTCAAATTGACCGGTCCTACACCTTCACCGGACCAAGAGGAGAAGTTTCCCACCGAAAGCCCCATCTCCAGTGCCACCCAGCTTGCTCCAGCCCTCCAAGCTTTGTGATCGGCCGTGGTCACTTTCATAGCTAGGCAATTCACTGCACCGAGAGACTTCATCTCGGAGCTTCACGGGACCCAATCGAAGGTGCAACAACTCTCGGATCGAAGCCACACTTCTCCGAGCTAAGGTATGAGTTAACTATTCATCCCGAGCTTCCGGAGATTCTCCATTTCAAATGCCTTAGTTTCAATGCATGTTAGCCGTATAGATGTGTTCGTCTCTTCAAGACGAATCCATAGAGCATAAGAACATGAAAATCCATCGAGAATCGAGTGAGATCTTAGTGGATTTAGTGTGGACGGCTCTCGGGTGAGAACACTCGGGGACGATGAACGGATGCCGTCCATTCGATACACGCGCGCACGGACGGCCGGGATTGCGTCGCGACCGGGAGACGCGTACGAGAACCGCGGGGCCCGGCCGCCGACTCGGATGGCGGCGTCGAATGGGAGCGCGACACGCGGCGTTTCGGAGTCGCCGAGGCCGACGCGGCGCCGCGTGGATAAATAGAAAATTAGGGTATTTTCTTATTTATTTAATTCCCTAAACTTCAAAAATCCATATCTTTGTGTAGAAAAATCACAAAAATAAAATAAAAATACCCTCTTGCTCGGTGAACAGAGGAGAATAATGTGGAAAAGAAATCATTTAATTTCATTAAGTATTTTATTTTTTATAATTTATTTACTCTCTGCATACATTTAATTCTCCATGCATGTATACAATTCACCATGGCATGAGACCATAGGGCTTTTGAAGCCTCCGAACTTGGGAACATTCCCTGAATTTTCCAAGGTCGGAGGCCATCTCTCGTGAAAAGTTATTTATTTTTCAAATGCATGTTGCTCGTTTTGAGTATTTTAATTCCAAAAATTAGCATGTTGTGAAATAAATTCTAGAAATATTTGGTGATGTTCCTTATGACCAGAGAACTCTAGGAAAAATAGGACTCGAGTTAATTCACTCGCATTAACCCTAATCGGCTTAAACACCTAAAATAGGTCTTTAATTAATTAGAGTTAACCAGGCATCAAATTGACTTGAAATCAATTCTCCACTGACCTTTAGGATCAGAGGAATCCACCATAAAAATTTGAAGTCAATTGGACTTGGTTAGCCCCACTAATTGGGTTGATTAAGCCACTTAGCCATTTTAAACTTTAAAAATTCATAACTTTTAAAATACTTTTTTAAAATTCACCAAATTGGTTTTGGAGCCTCTCTGATATCAGGGGAACCCAAGAAAATTAAAATTTCAATTTTCTAAAAAAGTTGATTTTTAATAATATTTTAATATTTTTAATAATTAAAAAATAATAAAAATCACAAAAATAATAAAATTCACCAAAATGTCACATTTTGAATTTTAATCACTTAGGAACAAATCCCACATTTTTCCTAAGTCTATTTAGTGAGATAGTAAATTTTAAAGCCCTAGGGTAATTTTAAAATTAAAAAAATGTATTTTCTAGCATTTTCACTAAAATAATTATTATAAATCATAGAAAAATCAGAAAATTGCAAAATTTGTTTCTCTGGTTTCCTTAATATCAGAGAGATTTTTGAAAAATATAAAATCCATTTTTCAACATTTATCTTATTTTTAAATTAATTAACACTCCAAAACTCAAAATAATTATAATAAATAATAATATAATTCAAAAAATCACCAAAATTGGTCCAAGTGCTTCTCTGGTCATTAGGAATGTCCCCTAATTTTCTTAAGGACAGAAACTTTTCCCTTGGTCATGTTATCAAATTTTCCTTGAAAATCTCTATTTTTCACCAAAAATAATTATATAAATAAATTAAATACAGAAAAATCACATTTTCTCCTCTCATGTCTTTATTGACATATGAGTAAAGTCACATAAAAATTTCAAGTTCATTTGAGTTCAATTTAGTGAGTTATGAAATTATTAAGCTTAAAGGGTAAAATGGTAATTAAAATCTTTAATCCTTAATTAAAACTTTAGGTTTAATAAAAAATCAACAAGTAAAATATTTGATCCTAATCTGATTTGGATGATTGAAATTTAAATAATTAAAGGGTAGAAACCCATTAAATAATTTTAAAATGATTAAACTTTAATTAAATAATAGATCAAATTTGGAAGAATAATAAAATTGGAATTATTAAAATAAGGGATCTTTATTAGGAAGAGATTTATTCTTTAATTTAAAAATCCCTAAATTAATTATATCAACTAATACTCAATTTTTAATTAAAATGATAACTCAAATTTAAAATATTAAAAGACTTAATTTCAATTAAAATTAAAAATAAAGTAAATTAAAGATAAATTAAATTAAGATTAAATTTAAAAATTAAATTAAATTAAATTTAATAATTAAATTAAATTAAATTAAACAATTAAATTAAATTAATTAAAATTAAATTAAATTAAATAATTAAATTAAATTAAATAATTAAACAATTAAATTAAATTAATTAAAATTAAATTAAATTAAATCAAACAATTAAATTAAATTAAATTAAAATTAAATTAAATTAAATTAAACAATTAAATTAAATTAAATTAAATAATTAAAATTAAATTAAATTAAATTAAATAATTAAATTAAAGTTAAATCAAATCAAATTAATTAAACACCAAGTCAAATTAAATCGAACTATGTTAAACTAAATTAAAACTCAATTAAATTAAGTTAAATTAAATATAACATCACCTAAGACATAAAAGAAATTAAATATAAAACAACTCGAACACTATTCCAAATTTAAACTCTTTAACTTAAACCAAATCATTTGAATACTAACTTGCCCTTGAAAGCTTTAGTTATTATAACTCCTAAATGAAACATTAAATGGAGTGTTACTTCACTCATAGTGATATTCAAATGTCCTAGTTCATCGAGCAAGTTAACAAGACTTGAAAACCTCGGACGACCGATTCATTTATATAATTAAATTCATTTGGACTTAAAATAATTCTAGAAATATCGAAAAGATGTTTAAGATCCTTCTTAAGCACTTCCTCAATATGATAGGATATTTTTAAGAACAATCGAATTTGATTATTCTTCGATGAAGAAAATCGTCCTTAAACCAAAACCCAAAGAACCTAGACGTCATAGGAGATGACTAGCCTATAGGATTAGGAATTTGGTAGAAAACCATAACCTTTCCCTAGCTTTACCTAGGAACTTGTTTAAATATTCTAATCGTGTTTTAAGTGCAGCTTGGGATGACGGGAAGACCCTCCGTGTACGCTTTTATTTTATTGCAATTTACTTTATCTGCAAATGCATTTTACTTTTCTTGCATGATAAAACAACAAGTTGCATGAAAACCCACACCTTTAGGATAGCCCCTAAAACCGAAACCAAAATTAAGTTAAAAGTCATTGCAAGATAAAATTCACCGCCACAACATTTCAAAATATAAAACAACTCAAAATTTAATCACAAACAGTAACACAAAACTACAATTGCAACTAAATTAAAACGTCCCGTTGGATGATCGGAATACCTCGGATGATGTAACCTACGTGTTGCTAACGGGATTTCCCACGTGCCTAAATGAAAGTGTGGAACTCATTCGACTGAGTTTAGCAAATTCATCCGGACTAAGTGAATCCGATAAAAATAACGATGCCGAAGGATGGAACCGCGGGATCTTAACCGGTGTCGTTATAATCAACTTTAAGATTTGTTTTAATTAAAACACAAAAAACACTTGGAAATTAAGATTTTCTCTAAACCAAAACACTTCTCTCATCCCCCGATTTATGATTTCTAAAACTAAACCTCTCGCAACAACAAGGAGCTCGGAGCATGGTGGGCAGCATGACCATCGTCATCAGCAAAACCCGAGTCTACATCGCCTAAACATTTCTTAGAATTAAATAACTAAACCATAGGATTTCGAGGTAGCTTGCACAGTGCAACATAAATCCTCAACTCTTCGTTAGGCATTTGCATTGCAAATTAAGCCCTAACCTGGTCTTAGGATTCCGAGGTAGTCGTCCGATACGATATAAACCCTCACATTTTCTGAAGCTATTTGTTTGATTTTATCATACAAATATAAGCCCTAATTAATTAAGATTGACAAGATTGAAATACTAAATAAACATTAGGACTTTCCTAAATTCAAGCCAAATGATAGTGATAGTCGGGAAATTATCGAAGTTCACTTCGAATCGGTGATTTCTCCTACCTTTCTTCCTTTGGATTCACAAAACAAAATGTTCCAAAAATTTGATCCATTCCCTATCGAAACTTCAAAATTCAATCTTTGAAAACCTTAAACTTTGAAATTCTCGAGAGCGAGAATCATTGATTATTATCGAGAGTTTTCTTAGGTGATTCCCGTCACTTAAGATGTAATTAACTATAGGGGCTTGCCCTTATAGGGAATTTTAAAGAACCTGTGTAATATAAACCCCGTTTAATGTTTTCATATTAAGCTGGGGAAACTTGTCGGCTTATAAAATTGGTTCGCGGACCAAACGGATGTCACAAATCTTCTAGTTTATTTAATCGAGCCCCACCATCAAGCAGTGTGTCTATCCTTAGGGATAGATACACGGTTTGTGGTGTGGTATTCGTTTATATAAACTATTTGGGATGTGAGATCAGTTTGATTTCATATCTTAAAATTTTTTCAAACTTAAAATTATTTTCAAAATCAAATACTACTTTTCAAATTATTTATTTTAATTAAATTAAAAATTCGCCGACAGATTTCTGTTAGGCGACCCCTCTTCAAAATAAAACACGACCTAAAAATATGCCGACAAACATAAACCAAGAATTGACCCTCAAAGGAGACTGAACCCTATAATGAAAGAGGTAGTTCAAAAAAAGATTTTAAAATGGTTAGATGCTGGAATTATATATCCTATCTCAGATAGTACTTAGGTTAGTCCAATTCATTGTATTCCCAAGAAAGGAGGAATAATTGTTAAACAAAATGAAAATGATGAATTAATACCTATCGGAAAAGTTTCTGGATGGCGTATTTGTATTGATTATCGAAAATTAAATGTCGCTACCCAGAAAGATCACTTTCCTCTTCCTTTCTTAGACTAAATGTTGGATAGACTTATTGGTCATAAGTACTATTGTTTTCTAGATGGATATACTGGTTACCATCAGATACCTATTGCTCCTGAGGATCAAGAGAAAATCACTTTTACTAGTCCTTATGGAACTTTTGCTTTCAGAAGAATGTCTTTTGGACTACGTAATGCACCTGCAACATTCCAAAGATGTATGATGTCTATTTTTAGTAAATTAATAGACAATGGATTAGAAGTATTTATGGATGATTTCTCTATGTTTGGAACATCATTTGACGCATTCTTAAATCATCTCAAAAAAGTTTTGGTGCTATGCGAAAAAACTAACTTAGTTCTAAATTGGGAGAAATATCAATTTATGGTTGCAGGAGGAATTGTATTAGGACATAAAATTTTAGAAAATGGCATGGAAGTAGACCCTGCAAAAATTCAAGTAATAGCTAAATTACCATGTCCTATTACAATGAGAGAGGTAAGAAGTTTTCTTGGACATGATGGTTTCTACAGGCGCTATATTAAAGATTTTTCAAAAATTATAAAAACTTTATGCCAACTTTTAGAAAAAGACAAAAAATTTGAATTTATTGAAGAATGCTTGAATGGCTTTAATTTATTAAAGGAAAAATTAATCACAGCACCTGTAATAGTTTCACCTGATTGGGAGTAACCGTTCGAACTAATGTATGATGCTAGTAATTATGCTATTGGAGTTGTTCTTGGTCAAAGGTATGATCAAATTTTAAGATTATATACTACGTTAGTTGAACTCTTAATGATGCTCAAATTAACTATACAGTTACTGAAAAAGAGTTACAGGTTATTGTGTATGCTTTTGATAAATTTAGATCATATTTAATTAGAATTAAATGTATTATGCATACTGATCATTCAGCTATTAAATATCTGATGCAA
>JAKZJZ010001374.1:0-28494 GCA_022702705.1 Papilionanthe hookeriana x Papilionanthe teres
GAAATCGAAGTGTGGAAGCTTAAAGGTTGAGTTCCTATAGGACTCTTCGGCCTTAGATCGCCTCGGGTGGCCTCGGTCCGGGTGAAAGGGCCGACTTACACATACACTACACCTATGCACTACACTTTCACACACCTCCTAAAACACACCCTTACCTAACTCGACTTCCCGACTCATGTAGTGTGATTCACATGGATTGGTCCTTAACCCCTAAGCCTCCGCGCTAAGAGCGGTTAGAACAACATAGCGGAATGCCTCAAATGAGTCCCTTCATGGCTCATGTGGGCTTGATATGGCTTCATGGCTCAACAAAAATGATTTCATTCCACTTACATCCACCCAATCTTCAATTTTCCAAATTTTCAATTTTTGAACTCTTGGACCCTACACCCACCAACTCTTACCAAATGCCCTCGAAACTACCCAAATTTCTCAAAAATTCCCAAATTACCCAAAATTCTCCAAAATCAATCCCAAACATTCCCACATCACTCAAACTGATCATCCATATCCAAAAATATCAAAAATCCCAAAATACTCCCCAATACCTTCCAAATACCCAAAATACCCCTTTTGACCTAAAAATCCAAAAATTCAGAAAATTCCTAGAAAATTCCAGAAAATCCCAAATATTCCCAATTTCATTTGTCGCTCAACTACACCATGGGCCAATTTTGTCAATTTACCCCACTTTTGTCAAAACCCCCACTCGACCCATTTTAACCCAAAGTAAACCCAATGTCAAACCAAATCTACCCAATTGATCCCAATTCTGGTCCAATTCAATTCTAAACTTCAATTCAACATCCCCAACACCAATCTAGACCAAAGACAAAGCTTTAATTTGATTGAAATTTGGGTCCACTTCACTTTCGCCTTAAAGCCCAATTGGACCTATGACCCAAACCTAACCCAAATTCACCCAATTCAACTCCAATTAACCCCAAATCTTTTCTAAACCTTTCTTAACATCCCCATAAACAAAACACTAACATGATTTGCCCAAAACTTTGATCCAAACCCTACTCAAGTTCAACCCAAGCTAAAAGGCCCAATTTCGACCTAAACCCAAACCTAGCCCAAATGAGCCCAAATCCCAAAATCAAAACCCAACCAAAGCCAAAACCTCTTTGAAACACTCCCATAAACATTTCCCAACATTAATTTTACATCAATTTCAACTCCTAGCCCAACATTGGCCCATGCTAGCCCATTTTGGCCCACCTTAGCCTCTTTACCAAAAAGCCCATATCCAATCCAATTCAAACCCAAATCACCTCAAATTTGTTTCAAACCACTCATGACACATCCCTAAACCAAACTCAACAATTATTTGGCCCAAGCCTTTACCAAAATTTCATCCCAAAATCCATTTTAAAATTCAAAAGCCCACTTTCCTAAACCATTTAAAAGCCCATCTAAAATCATTTCAATGAGCCCAAAATCTACCCTAAAGCCCACTATGACATTTCCATTTGCCATCCACTTAATCAAAGCCATTACCTAAGTCCTAAATCCATCATCAAATCATTCCAAATCAAGTTCCATACAAATTTCCATCAAATTACCAAAAATTCCTAAAATCCATTTTCATGAAATCGACTAAGCTTTCCCCAAGCCAAAAGTGAGCCATGAAGCCATGCATGAGCCACATGTGAGCCATGAGAGCCTCGGACACTCCACCATGCCATATTGGGTAGGAAGGAGGGCCCCTTTCCTTAATCCCTAAAGCTCATTAGCTCTTAATCATGATTCACCTAAACCTAAACTCTAATCCAAATATATTTGGATGGAGACTTCTCCATGCCAAACCAAACTCGATCCATTTGATCCCCCACAAGCACCCAAGGCCACCTCAAGGGTGCACCAAGCCCAAATGGGTGAGGTTGACCCATTTAGACCCAAAACTAGCCATGCCCCATTCTACTTGATCAAAGCCTTTACACTCGCCATCGCCACCGTTTCGCACAAACACCCAACCCCGACCCACCCGACCTCGAGGGTGACCCATGCCCGGCCGCCGGCCACCCGGCCGCCGGAAACGCCATGCCCGAGACCTCGGGAGTGAGCCAACTTTGGAATTCCACCTTCGCCGAGCCGCCCCATGCCCAACGGCCACCATGGTCGTTCTTCCCATGACCGTAGCGTACTCGATCCCAACCCTCGGCCACCCCCGAGAGAGCCTCCAGCTCATGCCTATTTAAACACCACCCCCTCTCGCGCCATGAGAGGAGAGTCGCGTACAAACCTCGCCAAAACTCGCCAAAATTGTTCCGCACCCTCCTCCTACACGAGCACTCTGATCCCCAAGGAGATCCCCCCGCCATTTCCTCTCTGCGAGCTTAATTTCGTAGTCAAATCCAAACCCAAAACCGAGACACTTCCCCACAGCTGAACCAATCCCCAAATCGATTAGTCCTACACCTTCACTGCACCAAGGGAAGGTGTCCACCAAGAAAAGCCCCATCTCCGAGCCACCCACAATGTCCTGCACTCCAAGCTTGTGATCGGCTCGTGGTCGAAGTTCAACCTGTACAATTCACTGCACTGTGAGACTTCATCCGGAGCTCGCCAGGATCCAATCGAAGGTGCAACAACTCTCGCATCGAAGCTTCACTTCTCGAGCAAAGGTATGAGCTAGCTTCTTCATCCCGAGCTTCCGGAGATTCTCCATTTCAAATGCCTTAATTTCAATGCATGTTTACCGTATGGATGTGTTCGTCTCTTCAAGACGAATCCATGGAGAGCATAAGAACACGAAAATCCATCCGAGAACCGAGCGAGTTCTGTAGGATTGAGTGCGGCCGGTCACGGATCGCACTGGACCATGGGACGATGAACCTGGATGCCGCTCCATTTAATACACGCGCGACGTGACGCGCCCGGATGGCGTCGGACCAGGAGACGGTACGAGAACCGCGGGCCCGGGTTGTCGACTCGGATGGCGGCGTCGAATGGGAGCGCGCCACGCGCTGCTTCGAGCCGCCGAGGTCGACGCGGCGCCGCGCGGATAAGTTAGACAAATAGTGGTATTTTCCTATTTATTTAATTCCCTAAACTTGGAAAATTCATATCTTCACATGTAGAAAAATCACAAAAAAATAAAATAAAAATACCTCTCGCTCAAATGAACGTAGGAGAATAATGTGGAAAACAAATTAATTAATTTTGTCCGAAGATTTTATTTTTAATTAATTTATTTACTTCCTCGCATTGTTTTAATTCTCCATGCATGTATACAATTCACCATGGCATGAGACCATAGGGCTTTGAAGCCTCCGAACTTAGGAACATTCCCCGAATTTTCCAAGGTCGTAGGCCATCTCCGCGAAAAGTTATCGATTTTTCAAATGATATGTCGTTGCTTTTAAGTATTTTAATTTCAAAAATTAGCATGTTGTGAAATAAATTTAGGAAAATTTGGTGATGTTCCTTATGACCAGAGAACCTTAGGAAAAATAGGATTTGAGTTAATCTCACTCTAACTTAACCCTAATCGGCTTAAACACTCCAAAATAGGTCTCTAATTAATTAGAGTTAACCATAGATCAAATTGACTTGAAATCAATTCTCCACTGACCTTTAGGATCAGAGGAACCCACCATAAAAATTTGAGGTCAATTGACTTGGTTAGCCCCACTAATCAAGTTAATTAAGCCACTTAGCCATTTTAAACTTTAAAAATTCATAACTTTCAAAATATCTTTCAAAAATTCACCAAATTGGTTTTGGAGTCTCTCTGATATCAGGGGAGTTTAAGAAAATTAAAATTTCAATTTTCTAAAAAAGTTGATTTTTAATATTATTTTAATATTTTTAATAATTAAAAAATGATAAAAATCACAAAAATAATAAAATTCACCAAAATGTCATATTTTGAATTTTAATCACTTAGAACAAGTCCCATATTTTTCCTAGGTCTATTTAGTGAGATATTAATTTTTAAAGCTCAAGGGTAATTTTAAAATTAAAAAATGTATTTTCTAGCATTTTCACCAAAATAATTATAATAAATCAAAGAAAAATCAGAAAATTGTAAAGTTTGGTTCTCTGGAATCCTTGATATCAGAGAGAATTTTAAAAATTATAAAATTTATTTTTCAACATTTATTTTATTTTTAAATTAATTAATACTCCAGAATTTAAAATAATTCTAATAAATAAAATATAATTCAAAAAATTACAAAATTTGGTCCAAGTGGTCCTCTGGTCATTAGGAATGTCCCCTAATTTTCTTAAGGACAGAAACTTTCCCTTGGTCATGTTATTGAATTTTCCTTGGAAATTTCTCTTTTCTACAAAAAATAATTATATAAATAAATTAAATACAGAAAAATCACATTTTCTCCTCTCATGTCTTCATTGACACATAAGTGAAGTCACATAAAAATTTCAAGTTCATTTGAGTTCAATTTAGTGAGTTATGAAATTATTAGGCTTAAAGGGCAAAATGGTACATTAAAATTTTAATCCTTAATTAAGACTTTAGGTTTAATAAAAAATTAACAAGTAAAATATTTGATCCTAATCTGATTTGGATGATTGAAATTTAATAATTAAAGGGTAGAAACCCATTAAGCAATTTAAAATGATTAAACTTTAATTAAATAATTAATTGAATTTGGAAGAATAATAAATTTGGAATTATTAAAATAAGGATATTATTAGTGAAGAGATTTATCCTTTAATTTAAAAATCCCTAAATTAATCATCTCATTAATACTCAACTCTTAATTAAAATGATAACTCAAATTTAAAATATTAAAAGACTTAATCATTAAATTAAATTAAATCATTAAACTTTTTTTAAAAAATTTTCAACTAAATTAAATTAAATTAAGATTAAAAGTTGAATTAAATAAAATTAAATTAAGTTAAATTAAATAAACAAATTAAATCAAATTAAATGAATTAAATACATTAAATTAAATAAATAAATAAAATTAAATTAAGTTAAATAAAATTAAATAAACAAATTAAATTAAATTAAAATTAAATTAAATTAAACTAAAATTAAATTAAATTAAATTAAGAAATTAAATCAAATAAATTAAATTGAATTAAATTAAATCAAATCAAATTAAATTAAATAAATTAAATTAAAATAAATTAAATTAAATTAAATTAAGTTAAATTAAATAACCTCACTTAAGACATGAAGAAATAAATCTAAAATAACTTCAACACTATTCCAAACTTAAATCATTAATTCAACTTAAATTGGATCACAAATCATTAAATATCATTTGCCTTTAGAGCCTTAGTTATCATAACTCCTAAGTATAACATTAAAATGAAATGTTACTTCACTTATAGTGACATTCAAATGTCCTAGCTCACTCGAGCAAGTTAACAAAACTTGAAAACCTCTGGACGATCGATTCATTTACACAATTAAATTCATTTGGACTTAAAACAATCCTAGTAAATATCGAAAAGATGTTTAAGATTTTTCTTAAGCACTTACTCAATATGATAGGATATTTACAAGAACAATCGAACTTAATCGTTCTTCGATGAAGAAAATCGTCTTCAAACTAAAACACAGAGAACCTAGACGTCATAGAAATGACTCAACTATGGATTAGAACTTGGTAGAAAACCAAAACCTTTCCTTAGCCTTTACCTAGGAACTTGCTTAAATATTCTAACTCGTGTTTTAAGTGCAATTGGGATGACTGGAAGACCCTCCAGTACGCTTTTATTTTATCATAGCTTTATTTTATCGCAAATGCACTTTATTTTTCTTGTACGATAAACAATAGCTTGCATGAAAACCGACACCTTTAGGACGTAAACCAAAACTGAAACCCATAACTAAATTAAAAGACATTACAAGATAAAATTCACCTCCACAACATTCCAAAATATAAGACAACTCAAAATTTAATCACAAACGTAACAACAAAACTACAACTACAACTAAATTAAAACGTCTCATCAATGATCGGGAATACCTCTGATGATGTAACCCACGTGTTGCTAACGGGATTTCCCACGGTCTAAATGAAAGTGCGGAACTCATTTAGTTGAGTTTAGCAAATTCATCCGGACTAAGTGAATTCGATGAAAATAACTGGTACGGACGACTTGAACCGTTGGATCTTAATCGGCTCCGTTTAATCAACTTTAAGATCCGTTTTAATTAAAACACAAAAAACACGTGGAAATTAAGACTTCTCTAAACCAAGACACTTCTCTCATCTCTTGATTTATGATTTCTAAAACTAAACCTCTCGCAACAACAAGGAGCTCTGAGCATGGTGGGCAAGACGGCCATCGTCGTCAAGAAAACTCGAACCTACTTCAAAGAAACTTTCTTAGAATTAAATAACAAAGCCATAGGACTTCGAGGTAGTTTGCCTAGCGCAACATAAATCCTCAACTCTTCGTTAGGCATTTGCATTGCAAATTAAGCCCTAACCGGTCTTAGGATTCCGAGGTAGTCGTCCGATACGACATAAACCCTCATATCTTCTAAGCAATTTGTATGATTCTATCATATAAATATAAGCCCTAACTAATTAAAATCGGCAAGATTAAAACATTAAATGAACATTAGGACTTTCCTAAGTCTAAGCCAAACAATAGGATAGTCGGAAATTACCGAAGTTCGCTTCGAATCCGTAATTTCTCCTACTTCGCTTCCTTCGAATTCCCAAAATAAAAATGTTCCAAATTTGATCCATTCCCTATCGAAATTCCAAAATTCAATCCTTCGAAAACTTAAACTTCGAAATTCTCGAGAGCAGTAATTATCGATTATTATCGAGAGTTTTCTTAGGTGATTCCCGTCACTTAAGATGTAATTAACTATGTGGGCTCGCCCTTATAGGGAACTTTAAGAACCTGTGAATATAAACCCCGTTTAATAGCTTCATATTAAGCTGTGAATTTGTCGGCTTATAAAATTGGTTCGCGGACCAAACGGATGTCACAAACCTTTCTAGTTTATTTAATCGAGCCCCGTTATCAAGCAAATGTGTCTATTCTTCTGGATAGATACACTGGCTCATGGTGCGCGCTCGTTTATATAAACTATTCTAGATGTGAGGTCAGCTTGATTTCATATCTTAAAATTTTCAAACTTAAAATTATTTTCAAAATCAAATACTACTTTTCAAACTATTTATTTAAATTAAATTAAAATTCGCCGACAATTTCGTAGCGACTCTTTTCAAAATAAAACACCACAAACCTAAAAAAAAACGCCGACATATTTCGGCGACTCACTTAGGAATAGTTCCTCTCTCCATTTTAATCAAATAGTTTCGTTTTCAAAAATCGGTAGTGTATCCATGTCCCTAATGGATCAAACTACTCTTCTTTCCGTTGGAATACTATGTTCATTTCTACCTCGAACAAGTATAACCAACATTCTCTCGGATTTAGGAGCCACCGTTTGGACACCCCTAAACGAGAGGTTCCGAGATCCTTTTACCTCATTTCCGAGGTGGGGTGGACCCCTAATGGTGTGTTAGCCAGAGTGATCCTTCGGGTCGAGAAGCTCTCGCTAAGACTCTCTTTTCCTTTCCAACTCCGATCTCGATTCCTTACCTTCTCTACACCTTCGAACACTCCGTTCTAAATAAACAAACCTTTTAATAAGTGATTCCTTCTTATAAATACATGAACATGAATGAGTTCGGACTCTTTCGATTCCTTTCTTTTCGTCCTAAAGAAAAGAAGCATAACTCGGGACCGACAACCGAATCTACCCCGCGTAAATGGAAGCCCCGAAACCGATTTTCTCCTTCACCAACGATCGGACCTCGCCGTCTATAAGGATGAGTCGCCCGACAATGGAATCATCCGATTCGGACAAGGATTTGAAAACACGAACGTCAAGGTCACCAACGTCTCCCTCTTCGCACTCGATGAACAAGGTATCCGAAGCCGAAGAGCCGCCGCTCGAGTTCAACCTCAGGTCAACCCAAGAATTCCCTCCTCTCGCAAAGGATCCCGACTAAGAGGAGTACCGACGTCCACGAGAGGATCGTTCTTTCTACCCCCACTCGGTCTAGTTGCTTTCGCACCTGCCCCGACTTTCGCCAAATCAAAGGGGAAAGAAATCCAAGATTACGATGGACCCGTTACCGCGGAGGGTACAGATCTTCCCGTAAGACCTTCTCGTTTTCGAGATCGGGTCCGGCCCAAGAATTCCGTCACTAACAAAGACCCGCAGAAGAAACGAAATAGAAGGATCGCTAAAGAAGCTGTGGCCGCCGAAATCGCTTTCCTAGAAGAAATTCCAGAATCGCCGTAATATACACCGCCGCGCCGAATACATACCATCGTTGGGAGGAAGCGAGTTTCATCCCCTCTCCGCCGCAAAGATGAAGAAAACATTCGCAAAATTGCCGCCACATTACCACAGCACCGCATATTACAACGATAGCCGCAAGAAAAGAACTAGAACTACGCCGTCATTACCGACCGCAAACTTTGGCAGAAGTTAGCCGAAGAAGGAAAACCGCCCCGTATCGAAATTCTACCGAGGATGGGCGGGTGCCAATCAAATCCCGTCTCGGCCCCGAGTAGAACCCGCCGTCATGACGTAAAAGCCAAGTAAAAGAATGAAGGCTAGCCCGCCCGTTGTCGTCTCGGATTACATGATTAGGAGGATACCACCTTCCAAAGATTCGGCCGACAGCACCATCCGGTCCTGCACCTTCCGCCGCTGAGGGATGGTATGGCGTCCCACTACCGGGCAGCCGAGATCGAAACAACAACCCGAGAAAGAAAGTCTCGCCAGAGACTCGAATTCAAGAAAGTGCTACCGCGATGAAGGGGACTCGTGAGAAGGAGACCCGGCAGCCTACCGCACGACAACCACGAAGACACACGTAAAGCCCCGCTAGAAGATGCCATGGAAAAGCCGAGAACCGATATCCGACGGTCGGCAAAAGAAAGAGAAGAAAAGTTCGGAGATGAGATTGATTCATCGGAATTCATGGACGACGAATACGCGTAAATCAACATGGTCGAGACACGAGCTTCATCGCCTTCGCAAGGTGCTCCCGCAGCCAGCGAAAGAGAGGAGCCGTAACCGATGAGAAGACAGCCTTCAAGAGAAAGACGACACGATCGCTCAAATGGCAAAAGGATGGAAGAGATGGCCGTAGCTCCGCCACTCTCCGCAGTCAAGTACAACCACATAGAGAAACACCCCCGAGGTTATTCACATCAGTAGACGGAGGAAAGGAGATTACGTCCGTCACCATGGATGATCAGCCTAAAAAGGATACAACACAAAGTATGATTCCCGAAAAGGATATCAAGAACTCGGTAACAAAGAAAGCGAGAAGCCTCAAGCACAATCAAAGAGCGGGACATCCATCTCGGACGGGTAGACCTTACCCCGAAGAATTCGACGCCGTCCAATACCCGAAAGGCTTCGTACCACCTCCGTTTAAGACCTTCGATGGAACCGGAACCCTCGACAAGATGTAGCACACTTTCGTGCCACTGTCGTTGCAATGCCGGCTGGAGCGATGCATTACTCTTCCGATGGCCGTCAAGAGCTCTGTCGTGAATCGCCTTCGACCGGTATGCGATTACCAAACGGTTCGGTTAAGACGTTCTCGCAGCTAGAGAACCTCTTCATCAAGCGATTCGCCGGAGCTCAACACTCACATCACTATAGGTGATTTGAAGTGGTAGAAAGCAGAAGCCGAATGAAACTTTGGTGGATTACATACTCCGATGGAGGAACTTAAGTATGAAGTGCGAACCACAACCGCAAGAACAACGATGCGCATCAGCATTTTGCTAAAAAGCATTCACGGCCCGATAAGACTTCTCCTCAAGGGATTTACTATTAAGACTTTCGAGAAGTTGTTACAAGGCCGAAGCTTGCAAGAGGAGGCAAAGCAATTAAGTTTCACCGACAAGATAGATAAACAAAAGCCCGTAAAGACTTTTCAAAAGAAATCCGGATCGTCGCAAGTTAGCGTGACAAAGGCAAGCAACCGATGCAAATACCACCGTAACGGCCGCAACAACCACTACGACACTACCAAGCAACCCCGGCCCAGCCTATCGCTCATCTCCGCAATATGAACAACCACCCTCGTCCGCAACGTACATTAAGAGAGCTTTTCGAGCGCAGAATATCCGTTCAAGAATGAAGCAAGGTCGAAAATGTTCCGTAGTCCGATGAAGACTCCGGATTTCCAAATGCCGCAGCCTAAAAGACCAGAGGAAGTCAACAAGAAGGGTGATCCCAACTTTCGCCCTTACCACCGATGCTCGGGCACAAGATAGTAAGATTGCATTACCTTCAAAAGGTGGCTCAATGACAACTCCGCTGAAAGGGAATATAACGATCCCGAAGGAGTACATGAAGGAACCCTGCAAAGGAGGTTCCGTCAATGTTATCTCGATCGATCCCATCATTCCGATGGATCCCTATACGACCGACGATGGATGGACTACCGCTCGGACGAGGTCTTCGAAAAAGATTTTAGACAAAGATCCGGACCGCTTCGTGACGAGCTTCAATTCGTAGTTTGAAACCCGTTGCCGCACTATCACTCGCGATAGAAGAACCACCTCAACAGGAGACGATCGAAGAAAAGAGGAAAATCGACGAAGAAGAGAAGACTCGAGGCACCTAAGGCTGTACTAGGGTCGCTTATCCTAGGATAGTCGTTTCCGATTCGGGGAGAAATCCTCGAACCCTCGACTCGTATGATTATCTCGCTCACTTCGGTGGGATCATATAATGATAAGGGTGATGGCGTCGTTACGTTTTGACTGTGTCTAACGATTACGTAACTAACGATAATCCGGATATCGATTTCGATACCAACGACAATTCTCAAATCATACACCATCTCGACAAGCAAAATAACGAAGAAGACATCCATCAAGGAGGCTACGAGAGTTCAACAAGCAACGAATCTATCTCGCGAGTTTCGAGGAGCTCCAACTCACGATAGAGTTAGAGCCTTCGTACTCGAAGCTAATCCGAAGAGCCCGTCATTCCGATTCAAGAAGAGACACCGCAAGCTCAACAATAGATTCGAAGAAATTACGAAGTCAACTTAAGGAGGAAAAGTTCTACCTCCGAGAATGGGTCCAAAAGACAAAGGGAAGCTAGTGGTCGTTCGTGAAGAACCAACCCCATAGAAGAAATACCCATTCGAGAAGAAGCAGAGACACATGAAAACAAAGTGGACTACAACGTGCTAGCCCATCTTAGGAAACTACCAGCACAACCGAGCATCTACGACGCTCTCATCTTATCAAAGGAGATGAGAGAAGCTCCGATCAAGGCCTTACTTGATCCCGAAATTTGCTTAGCTCAAATGGCCGGAGAGTCCTGAGATGAGGTTTGCTCGTTAAAGGAACAGCGAGGTGTTACCTTCACAGACGACGACCTACTACTGGGAACAGCAGATCACAACCGACCGTTGTACATTTCAGTTACAATCGGAAGATTTACACTCTCCAGAGTATTGGTGGATCCAGGAGCATCAATCAATATAATGAATCTTCGAACGCTAGCGATACTTGAAATCGATGCTCGCGAGCTCGAGGCGTACAAAATGTTATTAAGAGGATTCAACCGTAAAGGAGAAAGAGCCCTCGGCTCCATAACACTCGCTAATGAAGACCGGTGACTTAGCAAAGACAACCGCGAAATTTCACATAATCGATTCGTAAACGTCGTTCAACGCTCTACTCGAGCCGACCATGGATACATGAAAACAGGATGGTACCATCATCTCTACATCGGTGCATCAAGTACTACGATGGAGGGGAACAAAGGCATCAAAGGTGACTTACAACCATTCTCCGTACATGAAATCGGAATCCACGAGGATGCACTTATTATGCACCACCGAAGAAAACGATCTTCTCCGCAGATACTATAACAAATGAAGCAAAGAAAGTTCGGGACAACGAAGAACCCGAAGTTCTAGTCCAACAAGCCACTCACCACTCCCTTACGGCGAGATGGTGAAGGTTTCTCCACAACTCGCATCCGAGGTCGAGGCCGGGGACGAGGTCGTGGTAGAGACATTAGGACAATCGGACGAGGAAACCAACCATCAATGTCGATCGGGAATATAGTTCCGAAGAAGAAAGAGAAATCAAACAAGAAGCAACTGACAATAAGTCGAAAGAAGCCGCAATTCAAAATCCCTATCGAAGATGAAAGAAACGAAGAATATAAATCGATGTACGAGAAGATTAACCACTATGTACATACTATGACCCTGACCCCGATCCGTTCTAATAAGATCGAGGGTATGGAGGTCAAAGAGGTACATAGCGGTGGTGCAAAACCAATCAAATTCTACCGTGGTGCTTCTTCCTCCAAAATCGAAAATAATGTACAATCTAAGATGCTACTTCATCGAATTAATGGAATCGCCTTTCGAGTGGTACTCTCCCCGTGTTCAAAATTTAATTCAACGTGGTTTCTTACCTCGACAATGGACAAAAGGTCAATCACAAAGTTTTGAAAATTTATGGAATAACTCCGGTCGTTTACCCAACTCAAAACATGGTCTCGGATTCGGCACAGCAGGATCGCGCCGACGATACCGAATTTTGCTTGGTTGTCACCCGCGGGTCTAATGAAAACCGCATGGAAACTACGGATGAACTCGAAGATTTACAAATTGGAGACGCTCCACCGAATTCGAAGAAGAAATCAAATCTACGATAGATGAGTTAATGAAGTTAACTTAGGTACTAGCGAAGAGCTCAGACCTACCTTTGTTAGTCTCTTTACTCAATAAAGAAGACTCCAAAGAAATAATCAAGTTATTAATGGAATTCAAAGATCGTGTTTGCTTGGAGCTACGATGAGATGCCGTGTTTAGCTCCGCAGGTCGCAACCATAAACTAGGAGTGGACCCTACTGTTCCACCGACAAGGTCCCGTAAGAATGCGTCTAGAAATCGAACAACAAGTCATACCGAAGTTAAAAAGTTAATAGACGCTAAATTTGTCCGTGAAGAACAATACCCGACTTGGTTAGCTCAACGTGGTACCAAGTCAGAAGAAGAATGGTCGATCGAATTTGTGTGGATTTCGAGATTTAAACAAGGCATGTCCAAAAGATGAATTTCTCTACCGATCCCGTAATTAATGATCGACATCGCTTCAACACATGAAATATTCTCGTTCATGGATGGATCTTCGTGATACAACCAAATAAAAATGGCTCTGCAAGATGAAAAGCTTACAAAGATTCGAACGCCTGATCGGAGTATTTTGCTACACAATGATGCCATTCGGATCGAAGAACGCAGAGCAACCTACCAGAGAGCAATGACAAGAATTTTCGATGATCTCATCCACAATCAAGTCGAATGCTACGTGGACGATGTGGTCATCAAAAGCAAAGTAAAGGACAACCATTTGTATGATTTGAGAATTGTTTTCGAACGATTAAGGCAATTTAACCTTAAGATGAATCCCTTAAATGCGCCTTCGACGTCACCTCCGGAAATTCTTAGGATTCGTTGTCCGACATCGTGGAATCGAAATCGATCCGGAAAAGATTAAAGCCATCTTAGAAATGCCGCCTCCCAAAACCTTAAAACAACTACGATCTTTTCAAGGAAGTCGGCATATCTTCGACGCTTTATCTCAAACCCGTCGTGTAGGTGTCGACCTTTCTCGCACTAGTTAAAAAGGACGCCAAATTTATTCGGAAGAGAAATGCCGTAGGGCCTTCGAGGACATTAAACAATATTTAATGACACCTCCGTCTTAAGCAACCTCAGCCTCGTGTAGATCACTAATACTTTATACCGCGGCTTTAGACGACTCTCTCTGAGCCCCGTTAGCCTGTGTCAATGATGAGGGTAAAGAAAATGCTCTTTATTACTTAAGCCGTCGTTTATCGCCGACGGAAATAAGGTATCCCGCAATCGAAAAGCATTGTTCGTCCTCGATCTTCGCCGCTCAAAAGCTCGTGCACTACATGCTTTCTCATAAGGTCAACCTAATCTCGAAGTTTAATCCATCGCAATACTCGATGACTCGTCCAACGCTTCCGCAGTACTCGCCGTATGGTCAATGATATTATCGCAATTTGATATAACTTTCGTGCCTCTTCGTGCCGTAAAGGGACAAGCCCTAGCAGACTTTCTCGCAAAGACACCCTTTGCCGGCGAATCTCCTCTCAACGACGATCCGCCGCATGAACAAATAATGAACCTAGAAGACCTCGATGATCGACGTCAGAATTATATTTCGACGGAGCATCTTCGCACGCACAAAGACGAAGAATCGCAAGTGATAGTGTCTCGTGAAGGCAGAATCGAGCTAATCTTTATAACACCTGAGCGGGGATGTTAAGATACTCCTACCACTGACAGAATCCATGTACAAACAACGAAGCGTAATACGAAGCCCTCATAATGGGACCGGAATTAACCATTCAAACTGTGGATAACGTACATCAACATCTACGTGAGATTCACAAGTAATCATTCAACGGATCGCTTGACAAGACGTAATTTTAAAACCAAGACTCGAGCAATACTTCCAGATGCCATACACTGTTGGAACGATTCGAATGTGACAATTTACAAATTCTCTGAAAAGAAAACGCTTCTAACGGATGCGCTAGCTTCGTCTCGCAAAGGAATTCGCCTGTTTGCAAGATGAATCAGTGGAAGTGTCGCCCACGGACGCCAGTCCTATCACAAACTTCGACATGACACGATACACAAATCGGAAAAGGAAGAAGAATCAATCGTGCAGAAGGATGATGAAAAACACTGAAGATCACGACAACCATTAATGGATTACCCGCAAACGTGGAAACTACTGTGACGATAGGTCATTAACCCATCGTATCAAGAAAAGAACTCCGTCCTACGCATTAATAAACAACACATTATACGAAGGTCTTTTGATCAAATGTGGCTAAGGTGCCTAAGCGGGTCCGAAGCCCGTGAAATTGTTAAGGAGGTGCATTCGGACTCCGTGGCGCTCACCACTGGGTCCAAAGATGAAAATGAAAATTAAAAGACTAGAGGTACTACCGGCCTCGATGATGACCGACCGCATGAAAATCGCCAAGAGCCGTCACCGCTGCCAAGTGCACGGAGTGGTTCTACACCAACCTCCAAATGTGCTACATCCGACAATCGCATCGTGGCCATTTGAATGTCGGGGCACCTGACATAGTGGGTCCAATAGAACCGCCGTCGTCAAAAGGACATCGCTTCATTCTTGCAGCTACGATTACTTTTCCAAGGCAGCAGGCAGCTCCACTTAGAGAAGTGAAAGCACATCACGTGCTACAATTTTTCAAGAACCAAGTTGTCTACCGTTTCGGGTGCCGCGCAGATCATCTCGTATAACTGGGTCAGCATTCGAAGCACACAAATCAACAATTTTGTCAGAGACACTGAATCGACCGGCGATATTCAACAATTTACTACCCAAGAGCAAACGGCTCTAGCCGAGGCTTTTAATAAAACTCTCGTTCAAATTTTAAAGAAGACTTTAGACGACAATAAGAGAAATTGGCACGAGAAGTTGTTAGAAGCCTTATGAGCCTACCGGACAACCTTCGAACTCCTACGCAAGCTACACCTTACGCTCCGGGTGTATGGGTCCGAGGCAAGGTTACCTTTGTGAGGTTCAGCCTCCCTTCACTCGAATCGCAACTGCAAATAAAATCACAACGTAAGAGAACGCCAAATTACGACTCGAAGAATTAGAGAGCCCGGAAGGGAAAAGACTTGCAGCCGCAACGTAATTTAGAATTATACCAAGCTAAGATGATTCAGGCTCATGATAAACCGGTCCGCCCAAGAACCTTCAAAGTTGGTGATCTAGTTCTCGTTCTCAAAGACCTATTCTCGCACACCGCAAGATAGGGGGAAAATTTGAACCCACTGGGAAGGACCGTTCGTGGGTCGAAGCGGCATACTCGTGGAGGTTCCTACCGGCCTAGTGAATTGCCGTGGAGAACGACATATGCTTCCGATCAATGGACGATACTTGAAAAAGTACTACGCTACCTCGATGTTTCGAAGGAATGAACTTTCCATCCCTAGAAGCACGGGTGAAGTGATTACTTATGATCGGGTCCGAACCCAAAAATAACAAAAATGTGCTAAAATAAATAAAATCTCGATAATAAAATTTTCCTTGTTTTCTTTTCCAAATCAAAATCTCTTACCCGATCTTATCCCACTTCATTCCCGTTAAATTTGAAAATATAAAAATAATAATAAAACAAGATGTCTTTAATAAACATTTTCGATGTTCTTGTTCTTAGTACAGCCCTCGATCCTTTTCCTTGTCTTTTCGCAGGGAAATGTCGAGCGGCGGTTGGTCTTCGAACTTTAAGAATGGCGTAAGCCTCGCACTCGATGAAAAGAGGGTGAAAGATGGAGCGATAATCGAGATCGACTCGCATTTCGCACCGACAGCCTACAAGACGAGGAAAGTGATCGGGTCCCGTCGACCGAGAAGAACCGCCCGGACATACAGTGATGAAAGTGGGTGGCCCAAGCCACCAATCCAAAGAACAAGAAAAGAAAGACAAATATTGAAGAAGATAAGAAAATGAAGTCCGTAGTCGCTACAGCAGAGGGCGGGCTTGTCACGCCGCGCCCACGAGATTCAAGAAGTTCGGAGAGCTACTCTCACAACGAACGCAACGAAGAAATAAGAATCGCCGTATCCGTAAGATGTCGACAAAACTAGCCGCGGATCAACACGACGAGGCAGCTGCTAATGTCGCTGCATACACTTCAAGGACACCGGCTCACCGAGAACCGTAAGAAAGGAGGCCAGCCTCCTAGGATGACGAAAAGAACCGCAGAAATCTCACAAAAACCGAAGAAAGAAGGCTACCACGCCACCGGATAGAACCACCAACGATGCATGACCTTGTTGCGGAGCAACCCCGGGGATGTCCCGACAGTGCATCATCCCCGAGGAGCCGAGGTATGCAGGAGAACGTGAAGGGATCGAACCATACATCCCACAATATGTCACAAGGCCTCGCCATCTCAGCATCATTCCGAATACGAGCCGGAGAGAATGCAAAATGTCGAAAAGAAAACCTTCGAATACTTTCAAAGGATTAGAGGCGAAGAATCAATATACCGGAGGGCCTCGAATTACATACGTACGTATTCTCGTAGTATGAGCAAGCAAGAAATCGTGGATCGCATCCGGATTCGAAAAGACCGGCCGAGCGAGCCGCCTAAGGGAAAACACATACTCGTAACCCCGAGATGGATGCCGTGGAAAGGAAGAATCACAATACAATGTGGATGCCGTTACAACTTCGCCGAGGACAGAAGGGAAACCCGCCGGAATACTCCGTCATGGGCAAGTGGACCCGATGCCATCGGTCATCAAGAGAATGGTAAAGAGATTGATAACATGGAGGTAACGCCAGCAGACCGCATACCCAATACACGCATCATCAACATCTACAAGCGGTGGTGACCGTATACCCCCACACATCGATCACCATGACTTTGTCGAGCCTTTCGCACAGCCTCTTTCCCGAGCGAGTGTAACATCATGTTCGGATCCGACCTCCGGATAGCGGCCTGTGTGAGTTCCGAGGGCCGATGAAGATACCACTACCGTAGGTTCCGTCATGATACCGAAGGGTAACTGGAGCGTATATCGCCAAGCATTGCATACCAGAGTACCAAGAAAGAGGATTTCAGCATACGTTCGAAGGATGGACGACGTAAAGATACCTTACCATTTCCAACCGTACCTGAGCTAGAAAGCCTCCGCCTTACGAGCCGCGAGTTACATGGAAAATATCACACCTCCAATGTACATCCATACGGCATCCTCGCTAAGGATGGATTGGAAGGTGATGTTATCGACCATGTATCTCACTATTCGATACATGGGCTTTTGACGATGCTTCTTTAGATGGATCAACAAAGATCATACACAGTCCGTTTCGAGTCTACATGGATTGTATGAAATATGTTCCAGCATCAAGTCGTACGATGTATCTTCGCGATGATTGGAATAAAAGTGACCATGTCACATTTTTCGCCTTCACCTCTTTTGTGCAAATTGATCTGGAAACGCCGTTAAAGTTAAATGAACTTCGAACAAAGAAATCGTAAAAGAAATAAAACAAAAAAAAGATAAAAGAAAACTTTCTAAAAAAAAAAAAAAAAATCTAAAAATGACAAACACCAAATTCACATGAACATTAAATAAACAACAAAATAAAATTTGAATCATTAAAGGATAAACAAAATCAACAAGAATGTTAAATCCAATCTCGATCAAACTTCAAATTTCATCTTCCAAATTTCAAATCAAATCTTAAATCAAATTTCAAATTCAAGTTCAATCTTTCCAAATTTCAAATCTCGACCAAATTTCAAATCTCAAATTCGATCTTTCCGCATCTCACATCAAACCTTACATCAAATTCAAACTTCGGGTCGAGGATTTTACATCCAAGACCGCATCGCTTTAGGATTCTCTTCCTATCGCACCGAAATACATCAAATTCAAACTTTTGGGTCGAGGATTTTACATCCAAGACTCGCACCGCTTTAGGATTCTTTTCCTATCGCACCGAAATACATCAAATTCAAACCTTGGGTCGAGGATTTTACATCCAAGATCGCACCGCTTTAGGATTCTTTCCTATCGCACCGAAATACATCAAATTCAAACCTTGGGTCGAGGATTTTACATCCAAGACCGCACCGCTTTAGGATTTTCTTCCTACCGCACCGAAATACATCAAATTCAAACTTTTGGGTCGAGGATTTTACATCCAAGACTCGCATCGCTTTAGGATTCTTTTCCTATCGCACCGAAATACATCAAATTCAAACTCTGGGTCGAGGATTTTACATCCAAGATCGCACTCGCTTTAGGATTCTTTTCCTATCGCACCGAAATACATCAAATTCAAACTCTTGGGTCGAGGATTTTACATCCAAGACCGCACCGCTTTAGGATTCTTTTCCTATCAGACCGAAATACGTCAAATTCAAACTTTGGGTCGAGGATTTTACATCCAAGACCGCACTCGCTTTAGGATTCTCTTCCTATCGCACCGAAATACATCAAATTCAAACTTTTGGGTCGAGGATTTTACATCCAAGACCGCACCGCTTTAGGATTCTCTTCCTATCGCACCGAAATACATCAAATTCAAACTTTTGGGTCGAGGATTTTACATCCAAGACCGCACCGCTTTAGGATTCTTTTCCTATCGCACCGAAATACATCAAATTCAAACTTTGGGTCGGGGATTTTACATCCAAGACCGCACCGCTTTAGGATTCTCTTCCTACCGCACCGAAATACATCAATCCAAACTTTCGGGTCGAGGATTTTACATCCGAGACCGCATCGCTTTTAGGATTCTTTTCCTATCAGACCGAAATACATCAAATCAAACTTCGAGGTTACGGATTTTACATCCAATACCGCATTATTCCGAGGTCTTTCCTCATCGCAATGACTCAATCTAATCGATTCGATCTTCTTGGGGTCAAGATGTTGCATCTAAAACTTCAAAATTCCAATTTTCATTCCAAATCAAATCCCTTCAAATTAATCTTCGACAAACTTCAATCTAAATTAAAATTCCAAATTGAAATTTAAACTCACACATCATAACTCGAACATGAAACAAAATAAAATCTAAATTGAAATTTCTCCCATATCATGTGATTTCGGATTCACCTCCTTTCCTTTCCCCGCCGAGAGTTCAGTGAATCTCCAGCCTTAGAGATATACTCGACACTCCCCAACGGAACTCTTCTACTTCGTCCTAAGTTTGTTACTTGGACATCCGTGTTGGCTTTGCTGATCGCTTCGTCAACACCAATACGTGCGTGTGCTCCGTCGACTCACCACACCTATCGGGGGTCCATTTGTCGACCTCATTTTCGATGAGGTCTTCTTCTTCTCTTTAAGACTTAAGATCTAGCCTTAGCTTTTCCTTCGACTATCTTAGAGGACTAGAATCGGGATCCACCTTTTAGAAATTCAAACCACTTCTTAACTCCCCGCAAACTCCACAAACTCGACTATAGACCCCTAATCACCTGTGAGGGTCGAAATCAAATGTGGAAGTTTAAAGGATGAGTTCCTATAGTGACTCTTCGGCCTTAGGATCGCCCCTGGTGGCTCTGGTCCGGTGAAAGGGCTGACTTACACATACACTACACCTATGCACTACACTTTCACACACCTCCTAAAACACACCCTTACCTAACTTGACTTCCCGACTCATGTAGGTGATTCACATGGATGGTCCTTAACCCCTAAGCCTCCGGCTAGCAGGTTAGGAACAACATAGTGAATGCCTCAAATGAGTCCCTTCATGGCTCATGCGGGCTTGATATGGCTTCATGGCTCAACAAAAATGATTTCATTCCACTTACATCCACCCAATCTTCAATTTTCCAAATTTTCAATTTTTGACCCCCGGACCCTACACCCACCAACTCTACCAAATGCCCTCGAAACTACCCAAATTTCTCAAAAATTCCCAAATTACCCAAAATTCTCCAAAATCAATCCCAAACATTCCCACATCACTCAAACTGATCATCCATATCCAAAAATATCAAAAATCCCAAAATACCCCCCAATACCTTCCAAATACCCAAAATACCCCTTTTGACCCAAAAATCCAAAAATTCAGAAAATTCCCAGAAAATTCCAGAAAATCCCAAATATTCCCAATTTCATTTTGTCCAACTACACCATGGGCCAATTTTGTCAATTTACCCCACTTTTGTCAAAACCCCCAACTCGACCCATTTTAACCCAAAGTAAACCCAATGTCAAACCAAATCTACCCAATTGATCCCAATTCTGGTCCAATTCAATTCTAAACTTCAATTCAACATCCCCAACACCAATCTAGACCAAAGACAAGCTTAATTTGATTGAAATTTGGGTCCAATTTCACTTTTGGCCTTAAAGCCCAATTTGGACCTATGACCCAAACCTAACCCAAATTCACCCAATTCAACTCCAATTAACCCCAAATCTTTTCTAAACCTTTCTTAACATCCCCATAAACAAAACACTAACATGATTTGCCCAAAACTTTGATCCAAACCCTACTCAAGTTCAACCCAAAGCTAAAAGGCCCAATTTCGACCTAAACCCAAACCTAGCCCAAATGAGCCCAAATCCCAAAATCAAAACCCAACCAAAGCCAAAACCTCTTTGAAACACTCCCATAAACATTTCCCAACATTAATTTTACATCAATTTCAACCCTAGCCCAACATTGGCCCATGCTAGCCCATTTTGGCCCACCTTAGCCTCTTTACCAAAAAGCCCATATCCAATCCAATTCAAACCCAAATCACCTCAAATTTGTTTCAAACCACTCATGACACATCCCTAAACCAAACTCAACAATTATTTGGCCCAAGCCTTTACCAAAATTTCATCCCAAAATCCATTTTAAAATTCAAAAGCCCACTTTCCTAAACCATTTAAAAGCCCATCTAAAATCATTTCAATGAGCCCAAAATCTACCCTAAAGCCCACATGACATTTCCATTTGCCATCCACTTAATCAAAGCCATTACCTAAGTCCTAAATCCATCATCAAATCATTCCAAATCAAGTTCCATACAAATTTCCATCAAATTACCAAAAATTCCTAAAATCCATTTTCATGAAATCGACCAAGCTTTCCCCAAGCCAAAAGTGAGCCATGAAGCCATGCATGAGCCACATGTGAGCCATGAGAGCCTCTGGACACTCCACCATGCCATATCGGGTAGGAAGGAGGGCCCCTTTCCTTAATCCCTAAAGCTCATTAGCCTTTAATCATGATTCACCTAAACCTAAATTTAATCCAAATATATTTGACTGGAGACTTCTCCATGCCAAACCAACTGATCCATCTGATCCCCCACAAGCACCCAAGGCCACCTCAAGGGTGCACCAAGCCCAAATGGGTGAGTTGACCCATTTAGACCCAAAACTAGCCATGCCCCATTCTACTTCGGATCAAAGCCTTTACACTCGGCCATTGCCAATCGCTCGCACAAACACCCAACCCCGGCCCACCCGACCTCGAGGGTGACCCATGCCCGGCCGGCCGCCACCCGCCGCCGGAAAACGCCATGCCCGAGACCTCGGAGTGAGCCAACTTTGGAATTCCACCTCGCCGAGCCGCCCCATGCCCAATGGCCACCATGGCCGTTCTTCCCACGACCGGAGCAGCTCGATCCCAACCCTCGCCACCCCCGAGAGAGCCTCCGACCATGCCTATTTAAACACCACCCCCTCTCGGCCATGAGAGGAGAGTCGCACAAACCTTGCCAAAACTCGCCAAAATTGTTCCGTACCCCTCCTCATACACAGCAGCACTTGATCCCCAGCGAGATCCCCCCGCCATTTCTTCTCTCGCGAGCTTAACTTCGCAGTCGAAATCCAAGCCCAAAACCAGTGACACTTCCCCACAGTGAACCAATCCCCAAATCGATTAGTCCTACACCTTCACTCGCACCAAGGGAAGGTGTCCACCAAGCAAAAGCCCCATCTCCGAGCCACCCAGCTTGCTCCGTACCCAAGCTTTGTGATCGACTGTGGTCGAAGTTCAATCCGCACAATTCACTGCACTGCAGAGACTTCATCCGGAGCTCGCCAGATCCAATCGAAGGTGCAACAACTCTCGATCGAAGCTTCACTTCTCCGAGCAAAGGTACGAGCTAGTTCTTCATCCCGAGCTTCGGAGATTCTCCATTTCAAATGCCTTAATTTCAATGCATGTTTACCGTATGGATGTGTTCGTCTCTTCAAGACGAATCCATGGAGCATAAGAACACGAAAATCCATCGAGAATCGAGCGAGTTCTGTGGTTGAGAGTGTGGACGGCCACGGATCGCACCCGCCATGGACGATGAACTGATGCCGTCCATTTAATACACGCGCGTGACGGACGGCCGGATGGCGTTGGACCGAGAGACGGCACGAGAACCGCGGGGCCCGGTCGCCGACTCGATGGCGGCGTCGAACGGGAGCGCGCCACGCGGCGCTTCGGAGCCGCCGAGGCCGACGCGGCGCCGCGTGGATAAGTAGATAAATAGGGTATTTTCCTATTTATTTAATTCCCTAAACTTGGAAAATTCATATCTCCGTGTAGAAAAATCACAAAAATAAAATAAAAATACCCCCTCGCTCAGTGAACGAGGAGAATAACGTGGAAAACAAATTAATTAATTTTGTCCAAACATTTTATTTTTAATTAATTATTTACTTCCCGCATTGTTTTAATTCTCCATGCATGTATACAATTCACCATGGCATGAGACCATAGTGAGCTTGAAGCCTCCGAACTTAGGAACATTCCCCGAATTTTCCAAGGTCGAGGCCATCTCCGTGAAAAGTTATCGATTTTTCAAATGCATGTTGTCGTTTTAAGTATTTTAATTTCAAAAATTAGCATGTTGTGAAATAAATTCTAGGAAAATTTGGTGATGTTCCTTATGACTCGGAGAACCTTAGGAAAAATAGGATTCGAGTTAATTCACTTAGCTTAACCCTAATCGGCTTAAACACCCAAAATAGGTCTCTAATTAATTAGAGTTAACCATAGATCAAATTGACTTGAAATCAATTCTCCACTGACCTTTAGGATCAGAGGAACCCACCATAAAAATTTGAGGTCAATTGGACTTTGCTAGCCCCACTAATCGGGTTAATTAAGCCACTTAGCCATTTTAAACTTTAAAAATTCATAACTTTCAAAATATCTTTCAAAAATTCACCAAATTGGTTTTGGAGTCTCTCTGATATCAGGGAGTTTAAGAAAATTAAAATTTCAATTTTCTAAAAAAGTTGATTTTTAATATTATTTCAATATTTTTAATAATTAAAAAATGATAAAAATCACAAAAATAATAAAATTCACCAAAATGTCATATTTTGAATTTTAATCACTTAGGAACAAGTCCCATATTTTTCCTAGGTCTATTTAGTGAGATATTAATTTTTAAAGCTCTAGGGTAATTTTAAAATTAAAAAATGTATTTTCTAGCATTTTCACCAAAATAATTATAATAAATCAAAGAAAAATCAGAAAATTGTAAAGTTTGGTTCTCTGGAATCCTTGATATCAGAGAGAATTTTAAAAATTATAAAATTTATTTTTCAACATTTATTTTATTTTTAAATTAATTAATACTCCAGAATTTAAAATAATTCTAATAAATAAAATATAATTCAAAAAATTACAAAATTTGGTCCAAGTGGTCCTCTGGTCATTAGGAATGTCCCCTAATTTTCTTAAGGACAGAAACTTTCCCTTGGTCATGTTATTGAATTTTCCTTGGAAATTTCTCTTTTCTACAAAAAATAATTATATAAATAAATTAAATACAGAAAAATCACATTTTCTCCTCTCATGTCTTCATTGACACATAAGTGAAGTCACATAAAAATTTCAAGTTCATTTGAGTTCAATTTAGTGAGTTATGAAATTATTAGGCTTAAAGGGCAAAATGGTGATTAAAATTTTAATCCTTAATTAAGACTTTAGGTTTAATAAAAAAATTAACAAGTAAAATATTTGATCCTAATCTGATTTGGATGATTGAAATTTAATAATTAAAGGGTAGAAACCCATTAAGCAATTTAAAATGATTAAACTTTAATTAAATAATTAATCGAATTTGAAGAATAATAAATTTGGAATTATTAAAATAAAGGATATTATTAGGAAGAGATTTATCCTTTAATTTAAAAATCCCTAAATTAATCATCTCATTAATACTCAACTCTTAATTAAAATGATAACTCAAATTTAAAATATTAAAAGACTTAATCATTAAATTAAATTAAATCATTAAACTTTTTTTAAAAATTTTCAACTAAATTAAATTAAATTAAGATTAAAAGTTGAATTAAATAAAATTAAATTAAGTTAAATTAAATAAACAAATTAAATCAAATTAAATGAATTAAATACATTAAATTAAATAAATAAATAAAATTAAATTAAGTTAAATAAAATTAAATAAACAAATTAAATTAAATTAAAATTAAATTAAATTAAACTAAAATTAAATTAAATTAAATTAAGAAATTAAATCAAATAAATTAAATTGAATTAAATTAAATCAAATCAAATTAAATTAAATAAATTAAATTAAAATAAAATAAATTAAATTAAATTAAGTTAAATTAAATAACCTCACTTAAGACATGAAGAAATAAATCTAAAATAACTTCGAACACTATTCCAAACTTAAATCATTAATTCAACTTAAATTTGGATCACAAATCATTAAATATCATTTGCCTTTAGGAGCCTTAGTTATCATAACTCCTAAGTATAACATTAAAATGAAATGTTACTTCACTTATAGGACATTCAAATGTCCTAGTTCATCGAGCAAGTTAACAAAACTTGAAAACCTCTGACGATTGATTCATTTACACAATTAAATTCATTTGGACTTAAAACAATCCTAGAAATATCGAAAAGATGTTTAAGATTTTTCTTAAGCACTTACTCAATATGATAGGATATTTACAAGAACAATCGAACTTAATTGTTCTTCGATGAAGAAAATCGTCTTCAAACTAAAAACACAGAGAACCTAGACGTCATAGAAATGACTAGCTATATGATTAGGAACTTGGTATAAAACCAAAACCTTTCCCTTAGCTTTACCTAGGAACTTGCTTAAATATTCTAACCGTGTTTTAAGTGCAGACTTGGGATGACTTGGAAGACCCTCCAGTACGCTTTTATTTTATCGTAGCTTTATTTTATTGCAAATGCACTTTATTTTTCTTGCATGATAAACAATGATTGCATGAAAACCGACACCTTTAGGACGTAAACCAAAACCGAAACCCATAACTAAATTAAAAGACATTACAAGATAAAATTCACCTCCACAACATTCCAAAATATAAGACAACTCAAAATTTAATCACAAACGTAACAACAAAACTACAACTACAACTAAATTAAAACGTCTCATCGAATGATCTGGAATACCTCTGATGATGTAACCCACGTGTTGCTAACGGGATTTCCCACTGTCTAAATGAAAGTGCGGAACTCATTTAGTCGAGTTTAGCAAATTCATCCTGACTAAGTGAATTCGATGAAAATAACTGTGTCGGGATGACGGAACCGTGGGATCTTAATCGGTTCCGTTTAATCAACTTTAAGATCCGTTTTAATTAAAACACAAAAAACACGTGGAAATTAAGACTTCTCTAAACCAAGACACTTCTCTCATCTCTCGATTTATGATTTCTAAAACTAAACCTCCGCAACAACAAGGAGCTCTGAGCATGGTGGGCAGCACGGCCATCGTCGTCAAGCAAAACTCGAACCTACTTCAAGAAAACTTTCTTAGAATTAAATAACAAAGCCATAGGACTTCGAGGTAGTTCGCTCTAGCGCAACATAAATCCTCAACTCTTCGTTAGGCATTTGTATTGCAAATTAAGCCCTAACCGGTCTTAGATTCCGAGGTAGTCGTCCGATACGACATAAACCCTCATATCTTCTGGCAATTCGTATGATTCTATCATATAAATATAAGCCCTAACTAATTAAAATCGGCAAGATTAAAACATTAAATGAACATTAGGACTTTCCTAAGTCTAAGCCAAACAATAGGATAATCGGAAATTACCGAAGTTCGCTTCGAATCCGTAATTTCTCCTACTTTGCTTCCTTCGAATTCCCAAAATAAAAATGTTCCAAATTTGATCCATTCCCTATTGAAATTCCAAAATTCAATCCTTTCGAAAACTTAAACTTTGAAATTCTTGAGAGCAGAATTATTGATTATTATCGAGAGTTTTCAGGTGATTCCCGTCACTTAAGATGTAATTAACTATAGGGGCTTGCCCTTATAGGGAACTTTAAGAACCTGGTAATATAAACCCCGTTTAATAGTTTCATATTAAGCTGGGGAATTTGTCGGCTTATAAAATTGGTTCGCGTACCAAACGGATGTCACAAACCTTTCTAGTTTATTTAATCGAGCCCCGTTATCAAGCAGATGTGTCTATTCTTCTGGATAGATACACGGTTTGTGGTGCGGCGCTCGTTTATATAAACTATTCGGGATGTGAGGTCAGCTTGATTTCATATCTTAAAATTTTCAAACTTAAAATTATTTTCAAAATCAAATACTACTTTTCAAACTATTTATTTAAATTAAATTAAAATTCGCCGACAATTTCTGTAGGCGACTCTCTTTTCAAAATAAAACACCACAAACCTAAAAAAAAACGCCGACAGTTCTCTCGCAGCTCGACATGGACACGATACACAAGTCAGAAAAAGAAGAAGAATCAATTGCAGCAGTAACATAAAATGCAGAACACTGGCGTCAACAGTACCATAGACTACTTGCAAACAGGAAACCTACCGGACGATAAGTCATTAGCTCATCAGATCAAGAAAAGAACTCTTTCTTATGCATTAATAAATGATACCTTATATAGAAGGTCTTTCGATCAGATGTGGCTAAGGTGCCTGAGCGGGTCCGAAGCTCGTGAGATTGTTAAAGAGGTGCATTCAGGACTTTGTGGCGCTCATCAGTCGGGTCCGAAGATGAAGATGAAGATTAAGAGACTAGCGTACTACTGGCCCTCAATGATGACCGACAGCATGAAGGTTGCCAAAAGTTGTCACCAGTGCCAAATGCATGGAGTGGTCTTACATCAACCTCCAAATGTGCTACATCTGACAATCACATCGTGGCCATTTGAGTGTTGGGGCACAGATATTGTGGGCCCGATAGAACCGCCTTCTTCAAGAGGACATCGCTTCATTCTTGCAGCTACAGATTACTTTTCTAAATGGGCAGAAGCAGTACCGCTCAGAGAAGTGAAGGCACACCACGTGCTATAGTTCTTCAAGAATCAAGTCGTTTACCATTTTCGGGGTACCGCGCAGGATTATCTCGGATAATGGGTCCGCGTTCAGAAGTACGAAGATCAACAATTTTGTCAGAAGACACGGGATCGACTGGCGTGATTCGACGATCTACTACCTATGAGCAAATGGCTTCGCCGAAGCTTTTAATAAAACTCTCATCCAAATCCTAAAGAAAACTTTGGACGACAACAAGAGAAATTGGCACGAGAAGTTGTTAGAAGCCTTATGGGCCTATAGAACAACTTTCAAAACTCCTACTCAGTCTACGCCCTACGCTCTAGTGTACAGGTCCGTGGTAGTTTTACCCTTAGAAATTCAACTCCCATCACTCAGAATTGTAGTTGTAGAGAAAGTTACTACAGAAGAGAATGCCAAACTATGACTAGAACAACTGGAAAGCTTGGAAGGAAAATGACTTTCAGCACAGCAGAATTTGGAATTGTATCAAGCCAAGATGATCCGGGCCCATGATAAACTGGTCCGCCCAAGGACATTTAAAACCGGTGACTTGGTTCTAGTCCTCAAGAGACCTATTCTTGCGCACCGCAAGATAGGAGGTAAATTTGAGCCGACTTGGAAGGGGCCGTTCGTTGTTGAGACAG
>JAKZJZ010001375.1:0-28490 GCA_022702705.1 Papilionanthe hookeriana x Papilionanthe teres
GAAGCCATATCAAGCCAAGATGAGCCATGAAGGGACTCATTTGAGGCATTCATTATGTTGTTCCTAACCCTCTTAGCCAAGGGCTTATGGGTTAAGGACCATCCATGTGAATCACCTTCATGAGTCAGGAGGTCAAGTTGGGTATAGGTGTGGTTTTAGGAGGTGTGTTAAAGTGTAGTGTATAAGTGTAGTGTGTGTGTAAGTCAGCCCTCACCAGACCAGGCCACCCAGGGCAGTCCTAAGGCCAAAGAGTCCTATAGGAACTCATCCTTTAAACTTCCACATTTTATTTCGACCCTCTAGGTGATTAGGGGTCTACAATCAAGTTTGTGGAGTTTGCAGGAAGTTAAGAAGTGATTTGAATTTCTAAGTGGTGGGCCCCAATTCTAATCCTCTAGGATAGTCAAAGGAAAAGCCTAAGGCTAGATCCTAAGTACTAAAAAGAAGAAGAGAAGACCTCATCAAAAATGTGGTCAACAAGAGGGAGAAATATTTCCAAAGGTTGCTTAAGCACCTTTTTAAAAAGCATCCAGATTCAATGTATCCTGCTTAAACCGACCTTCTCACCATTGGCGGGCTAGCTTGTGCTGTCGGCGGGCTTCTAGAACATAGACCAACTGCTCAGGCTCGCTGTCGTCGAGCTCGATCTTGTCGTCGGTGGGCTCCTTTATAATATATTCAAATGCTCTCGGGAAAAACACGCCGTCGGCGGGCTATTCCTCGCCGTCGGCGGCCTAGTTCAATTTTTTTCTCTTTTAGTCCTTTTTGTTCCAGATTCGCTCCTTTTCTCATTTTCTTGCTCCATTATCTATAAATCTTCATTCCTGCAATAAAACATAGAAAATACCTTTCTTTAAAGTGCAATATCATTAAAAATTAATATATAATTTGTATGAATTTCGCGATACATTTTTCTTTGGTCATTAGCCCCCAAGTGGAGGGAATAGAGGAAACTCTAGAGTGAGAGCTAGTATCTTTCATGCCTAACCCGTCGTCAAGATATATAAAATAATAGATTAACCTATGTTCTTTAAAGTATCTTTAGTAAGGGTAAAGAATATAATTGCTCATATTTGACACTACACATTTTAGATACTTCCACAACAATAATATCCATGACTTGTTATTAATTCATAAAAAGGAAAAAGTTATTTTATTTGCATTTACTTACATCTTATAAAAATTTTGTTAATGTAGGTGCTTACTTTCATTTCAAATTATAAAAATTAACAAAAAAATTGAATTTTATTTCCTAAAATATTGTCTGTAGTTTGGGTAAGATCTCTCTTAAAAGTAAAAAAGTTATTTTTCTATTTTCTTTGCTAAAAATATAAATTTACATTTAACACTTTGCCTGTGGGTTTGATATCTCCGGGCTTAATCAATTATATTACTTAATAACGATACGTATACTTGCGTAGTATCCTATTTTATAATATCATTAAGAGAAGAATCAATTTATATAAAAAAATGTAAGCATAAATATTCGGGATCATCCGGCTATATTCCATACCAGTCTGAAGAGGAAGAAGGAGCTGATGAAGAAAGAGAAGAAGATTGGTACTGTAGTATTCTTTTAGTTTATTATTTTTTTGTAGACTTTTGTGTTTGTTATTTGCTTTTATGTAGTTGATGTGTGTAATGATTGTACTCTGTTATGTTAGTTAAGTTGTATTGAAACTTATGTTTGTTTGTTCATCAGTTGTATTGAAATTGTAATGGATGTATGTTTGTATTAGGTGTTTAAAGTTTATAATTTCAAATGTTCTTCACCCTGCAAATCTCTTATATATATGTGAAAAATGCTTCTAACTGCTTCATGCATGTAGTTAAATATGTATGTTTGTATTAGGTGTTTAAAGTTTATAATTTCAAATGTTCTTCACCCTGCAAATCTCTTATATATATGTGAAAAATGCTTCTAACTGCTTCATGCATGTAGTTAAATTTTTTATTAATACCTGCATGCTTCACAAGAATCAAAAGCCTGGCACAAAAGGTTAGTTTTCTTTTTGTTTTTCTCTCTCATTTATTAATTGATATACACTGAAAACTTAAGTTTGAGAGAGGAAAAATTAACATTTATTTGTTCTCAATTATAATATATTTTCAAAACTATTTTAACATGACTTAAAGTAGTTGAGCTTAACTTTAGATAACTAAATTTTTTATTTTATTTAAATATTATAGTAGATTTGAATGAAAGTTTTTAGTAATTAAGGTTTACTTTATGGGGCTAAGATATTTAGTATAAGAGGATTAGACTATACTTGACTAATTTAAAGTAAAGAAAACTATATTTTTGAAATGTTAAGAGTATTAGAAGTTTATGTGAGGAGAATAAATTGAAACTCTATAATGAATCATTTAAAAGCTAGTATATATATATATATATATATATATATATATATATAAAGTAAAAAGATGTTACAAGATCCAACTTTAGGGAAAGAAGAGTGAAGTTTAAAATTATTAAAGGCTATCAAGATATAGTAATCCTCACAAACAAAAAAAAAAAAAGAAAAAAGAAAAAGAAAAAAAAAGACGATTGAAAAGAAATCCCAAAAAAAAGGAAAGAAAAGAGAAAAGAAAGAAAAAGAAGCTATGTGTGAGGAGAAGCTTGAGGAGATGTCTAATAAAAAATTAGCTTCACTTGAATCCACTTAAGGAAAGAGCTTAGTTGAATTTCTAAATTTCTATTTAAGTATTAGCATCCTTACCAATAGAGTTCTCATGAGCTTCTTTTTTATATGATCCTTCAAAACACCCTTAGTGTGACAAATTATGGTTATTATTGACATGAATAGGAAACTAGAAGTTTTAGAATTGATTACTAAATGTTTTTACAAGTATAGTTTTGACCTAAGTTATGAAAATCTTTCTAAAAATATCATTATTATATTCATTTCTATAAAAAATCATAGTATTCCTTAAGTAAAGTTTACTTCTAGGAGTCATATGTTTATGTAGTAAAAGGATTACTTGAGGACAAGTAATAGTTAATTTCGGGGGATTTTGATACACCAAAATATGTTGGATTTTTCATATATATTTTGTACTTATTTTTGGTGATATTGCACTTTAAAGAAGGTATTTTCATTTTTTGCTGCAAGTATGATGATTTTACGCAATTGGAGCAAAAGGATGAAAAAATGAATGAATTTGGAGCAAAAAAGAGCAAAAACAAGAAAGCTGAGTTCTGGTGCCGTCAGCACCCAAACAGATTATTTACGCGTGATAGGGCGCCAACGGTTCCCAAAGTCGGTGGAGGTAGGGATTCTTGAGGCATCTATTGGGGAATTCATCCTTAGGCTATTTTAACATGAATGTTGGTGCCAGAATTAAAGAAGAAGAAGTGGTGTGAGTGTAGTAGATTTGTGTTTGAGTTGAGAGGAAGTGTTTGTAGAGAGTTTAGAGTCTAGGGTTTGGTATAAAAGTGTTTGTTTTGTGAGGGATTCTTCTCAAAAGAGTTGTAGGAGGAGAGGGAAAGTGAGAGATTGCTTCTTACCTACTGTTCTAAGAGAGAATTATGTGTTATTGTGAAGAGAGAAGGAGATTCAAAGGAGCTTCAAGGGATTTGCATGGCTGCTTCAAGAGATTTGTTCAAAGAAATTGAGATAAGTTGTATCTACTTCTTATTATTTGTATGACTTTGATTTTATATACAAAATCTTTATTTTTTTCATATCTTCCTCATGAATTTTGAGTTGATTTCTTCGTCTTTCTCCTTGCAATGATAAATGGTTAAGTGATGATTTCAATTAGATGTGACATATGTATGTTAAGAAATTGTGATGATTTTTCACTCCTTACTTCATTTACTTTTCGATCTGGCCAACTGAATTGTTAAAATATGTTGTAAAACATACGATCCGAATGGACTATCCTTTCTACAACGAATGTGAAGATTACATTCAATGTCCATATATAAGTGATGTAGTGATCCATTATTCTAATAAAACATTTTGAACCAATCTATAGATTAGCCAATGTTCTTTATACTATCGAGTGAAGGTAAAGAATAGGAATGCTTCTATTTGGCACAATACCATAATCTAAATTCTTTATAAATGATAATTATTCTAAAAATCTTGGATTAGTTGAAAAGGAGAAAGTTGTTTTATTTATACATGCATTAATGTTTATTTAATTACTGCTTACTTACATTTAGTAAAAAATTTATTAAATTTAAAATCTGAATTTTGAAAAGAAATAAAAATAATAATTACTTTAAATTTGAAAAATCTAAAATATTTCTTAATTTTCTCATAATCTTTCTTGTGGGATCGATAACCAGGACTCCAATAGAGGCCTGTATTACTTAAAATGATACGTATACTTGCATTTGAAATTATGACTTTTACAATAATTAATATAAATATTTAAATATAAATTCATAAATTCTTACATAAGTAAAAACCAGGTTAGCGTAGTCGCAGTCAAGTTTTTGGCGCCATTGCCAGGGAAGATAAGGAAGAAAGTTAAAAAGACAAATTTTTACGTTTCTCAAAATAAATTTAATTTATACACTTTTATTTCTTTAAAAATACTAAAATAATAATAAAAATATATAAAAACAAAAATACCAAAAAGATTTTAATTTATTTTTATGCGTAGTTCTGGATCTGAAGGATTATTACTTTTTGATTCTAAATTAGAAAGAACAGTTAAAAGATATAGAAAAGGAAAACAAATTCAAAAATATCAAGAAATTGCTAACTTATATAACAATAATAAGGGTTATTAGTTTTACAAGCAATAGCTTGAAAAGTTTCTTTTGATTTAATAATTTTCTCATAATCTTCCTTACCTCAAAGATTAAAACAACAGAAGCTTGACCATCAATTTTCTATGTTCTTTGAGATTTTTAAGAAACTTACCATCAACATTCCTTTTGTTGAAGCTTTGGAACAAATGCCAAGCTATGCAAAATTTATGAAGGATATTTTAAGCAAGAAAAGTAAATTTGAAGCTTACGAAACTGTTGCATTAAGTGAAGAATGTAGTGCAATAATTCAGAAGAAATTACCTCATAAACTTAAAGATCCTGGAAGTTTCACTATACCATGTGCTATTGGAGAAAAATTTTGTGGAAAAGCCTTATGTGATTTAGGAGCAAGTATTAGTCTCATGCCATTTTCAATCTTTTAAAGGTTAGATTTAGGAGAGATTTCTCCCACCACTGTAACCCTTCAGTTAGCTGATCGATCTATCACTTGTCCTAAAGGAGTTATAGAGGATGTTCTTGTTAAGGTAGATAAATTTATCTTTCATGTGGATTTCATTGTACTAGATATGGAAGAAGATAAAGAAATACATATTGTTTTAGGGAGACCTTTTCTAGCTACTGGACGTGTTATGATTGACGTGCAAAAAGGAGAATTAATGATGAGAGCTAATGATCAAGAGATAACATTTAATGTTCTAAGATCAATGAGGTATCCTGATAAAGAAAAATGCTATCAAAAGGATATTTTTGATTATATAATTGAAAAGCATTATCAAGAAAATTGTAAGGTCATTTCTGAAGAAAACGTTGATGAATCTGTGATATACAATGAGTCATTAACTAAAGAAATTGAAGAAGTAAATGAAGAAAATTTATCTAAAGAAACTCATTATATTCATGAAAATTGGAAAATTTTAGACACAACTAAAAATGATATACTTTTACCCTCAATTGAAAAATCCCCTGAACCGGAATTAAAAATGTTACCTGCACATTTAAAGTATGCATTTCTCAGGAATTCATTAACTTTACCTGTAATTATATCTTTAGAACTAAGCAAAGATCAAGAAAAAAAATTAATAGGAGTTCAAAAGAATTATAAGAAAGCTTTTGGTTGGACTATTGCAGATATAAAATGAATAAGCCCTTCAATCTATATGCATAGGATTTTAATGGAAGAAAATTGTAAACCCACTATTGAACCTCAAAGAAAATTGAACCTAATTATGAAAGAGGTTGTAAAAAAAGAGATTTTGAAATGATTAGATGCTGGAATTATTTATCATATTTCGGATAGTCAATGGGAAAGTCCTATTCATTGTGTTCCGAAGAAAGGAGGAGTAACTGTCATTGTTAATGAAAAAAATGAATTAATCCCTACAAGACAAGTTACTGGATGGCGAATTTGCATTGACTATCAAAAATTAAACAACACCACGAGAAAGGATCATTTTCATTTACCTTTCTTGGATCACATGCTGGATAAATTAGCTGGACACTCATATTTTTGTTTTCTGGATGGATATTCGAGTTATCATCAATTACTCGTTGCTCCTGAGGACCAAGAGAAAACAATATTTACAAGTCCTTATGGAACATTTGCCTTTAGAAGAATGCCTTTCGGTTTATGTAATGCACCTGCAACTTTTCGAAGATGTATGATGCCAATACTCTGTGATTTAATTGATAAAGGAATTGAAGTATTTATGGACGATTTTTCAGTTTTTGGTACTTCTTTTGAGTCTTGCTTGGAAAATATAACGAAAGTTTTAAAAAGATGTGAAGAAACAAATTTGGTTCTAAACTGGGAAAAATGTCAATTTATGGTCACAGAAGGAATTGTACTTGGACATAAAATTTCACAAATAGGTATGGATGTTGATCAGACAAAAGTAAAAATTATTGCTGAACTTCAACCACCTACTACCGTTACTGATGTGAAGTTTTATGGGTCATGCTGGATTTTATAGGAGATATATAAAGGATTTTTCTAAAATTGCTAAACCTCTTTGTCATTTATTAGAAAAAGAAGCTAAATTCGAATTTAATGAAGATTGTCTGAATGCGTTCAATATTTTAAAAGAAAAATTAATCACTGCACATGTTATTATTGCACTTGATTGGAGTAAACCTTTTGAATTAATGTGTGATCCAAGTGATTATGCAATTGGAGCTGTATTGGGACAAAAATATGAGAAAATTTTTAAAGTTATATATTATCCTAGAAAAACTCTAAATGAAACTCAAATAAACTACACTACTACTAAAAAAGAGCTTTTAGCAATAGTATATGCCTTTGATAAATTTCGACCATATCTTCTTAGGACGAAATGTATCGTATATACTAATCATTCTGCTATTAAGTATTTAATGTCTAAAAAGGATGCTAAACCTAGATTGATTAGATGGGTTTTACTTTTACAAGAATTTGAAGAAAATATAAATGAGAAATTCCCTGATGAACAGTTATATGTTATTCAAGGATTACAAATGCCTTGGTATGCTGATATAGTTAACTATTTGGTTAGCAATATTTTACCATATGGATTGAATTGCAAATATATTAAGAAATTCAAGAATGATTCTAAATTATATATTTCAGAAGTTCCTGATTTATTTAAAATAGGAAGAGATTCTGTGATTCGAAGATGTGTATCTTATGAAGAAACTTTTGCAATTATTAAAAAATATCATGATTCTGAATTTGGAGGACACTTTGGAGTGGATAACACTGCGTTTAAAATTTTACATTCTAGATTTTATTGGCCTACATTATTTAAAGATGTTGGACATTATTTGAAAGCTTGTGATCGATGTCAAAGAATGGGAATTATATCCAAAAAAGATGAAATGCCTCTAAACTATATATTAGAAATTGAAATTTTTGATGTATGGGATTTAGACTTTATGGGACCTTTCGTACCATCATCTGGAAAGATTTATATTTTATTAGTAGTTGATTATGTTTCAAAGTAGATCGAAGCTGTAGATTTACCTAACTGTAATTCCAAAAGTGTTTCGAATTTTTTAAAGAAGATGGTTTTTACAAGATTTGGAATGCCAAGGGTAATTATCACAAATGGGGGAAGTCATTTCAGAAATATAATAATTCAATCATTACTAGAAAAATTTAAAATTAAACATAGAAATGCAACTGTTTATCACCCTCAAACAAGTGGAATGGCTGAAGTATCAAACAGAGAAAGTAAAAGAATATTAGAGAAGACTGTTAATCCTAAAAGAACTGACTGGGTTGATAGATTTGATTCTGCATTATGGGCTTATAGAACAGCTTATAAGACACTTATTAGAATGTCATCTTATCGGTTAGTTTTTGGTAAACATTGTCAGTTACCTGTTGAACTAGAACATAAAGCTTACTGGGCGATAAAGGAGTTCAATTATGATTTGAATGCTGCTAGAGAGAAACGATTATTACAACTAAATGAAATGGAAGAGGTAAGAAATTAATCCAATCAAAATGCAAAGATTTATAAGGAAAGAATGAAGAAAATGCATGACAAAAAGATTTCAAGGAAAATATTTGAGCCTGGACAAGAAGTGTTATTATTTAATGCTTGTTTAAAAATTTTTCCTGGAAAATTAAGATCAAAATGGATGGGACCATTTATAATTGAAAAAATATACCCTTATGGAGCTGTAGATATTAAAGATCCAAAAACTGGAAAAGTATTTAAAGTTAACGGATTACGAGTGAAGCCTTATATAGGAGAAATGAAACCAAA
Organism: Papilionanthe hookeriana x Papilionanthe teres; assembly: GCA_022702705.1. NCBI lineage: Eukaryota > Viridiplantae > Streptophyta > Magnoliopsida > Asparagales > Orchidaceae > Papilionanthe > Papilionanthe hookeriana x Papilionanthe teres. The sequence goes on from JAKZJZ010001375.1 coordinate 8,476, forward strand.
TTACAAAGAGGCTTACAAACTAAGTCTACCTGATTAATTCAATTGATTAGGTCGGGCTAACGACGTTAAACCAAGCGCTTTGTTGGAGGCAACCCATTTATTATCATTGTGATTGTTTATGATTTGAATTTATCTTAATCGTTGTTTGTATGTGGATCAAACCCTTTTATTAAACCTATTTTTAAGACCAAAACTTTGTAAATTTTGACGATAGGCGAATCAGAGTCGATCGTGGTTCCGGCGCCTAGGCGCCAAAAGTCGGCGCCTAAGCGCCAGAATAACCTGTGTGTATCGATGGTCCAGCGCCTAGGCGCCAGATTCCGGCACCTAGGCGCCAGATTCCGGTACCTAGGCGCCAGATTCCAGATCGGGTAAAAACCAAAAATCTTGAGTTTTTTACACGAAATCTATTTATATATTGCCCTACCATCGTCCCCAATCACATAGAAAAGTTAATTTTGACCAGAGCATTCCAGTTTTGAGGAGTTAAGAGGAGTTTGGAATCAATGGATAGAGGAAATCATGGAAATGAGGTAAGAGACAAATCCCCAAAAGATCTACAACCTTATTTTAATGATTTTATTGTTGTTAGTATGGAGAGCTTATTTAGTTGTTTGGAAAAGATTGTAGCGGAACTTCAAAGCATTGAGAATAGTTTGCATGAGATGTATCATCAAATTGAGCATATGGAATGACAAAAAAAACTTCAATTTGATCATATGGCGGCCTATCAAGACACTCAAGTAACAATGTATGCGAAGAACAAGTGGATCGATGAAAAGACGGCTTTGGAATTTCCAAGAGCATTGGTTTTCTATCTCGGCAGTCCTAGCAAAATTTATTGCGAAAGAGATGGAAATTGAAGATCGGTGTTGAATTAAACTTTTATGTGTTCTAGGTGTGATTGAGTCAAGTTCTAGTGTGTCGAATATCGAGTTTGTGTGTTTGCTTAATTATTCAATGTGTTTTGTTGGATTGGAAATTTTCTTTGAATTTATGTTGTTTGTGTTGTTTATAGAATGATGAACCTTTTAATAGTCTTGTTCTAGAATTTTTTGAGTCTGGAATGAAAATTTTGAATTGGAATTGAAGTGTTTGGTTATATTTTTTGTTTGAAATGTGGATCTACATTATCATTTTAAATTGATTTTGGAAATGTTTGGAGGATATAAATTGTATTAGTACTCTCATAAGAGTAATTAAAAGTCAAATTTGATAATTTTTAGTGGAAAATATAATATTTAAATCAAATTTTTGGAAAGGCGAGTCTGGCGCCTAGGCGCCAGAATTCGGTGCCTAGGCGCTGGTTCGGCCTAAACATGAAACTTCATCTTCTTAAACAGCCACAATGCCATTTATGAAGCCTAAGCTTCCTTTTCCTCCTGTTTTCGCGAAAATCAACCCTATAGATCCCATTTGAGGCCGAATTTTCAAGTTTTTGAGCTTGAAATCAGTCGATTTCTTCATCCTAAGGTCAGATCTACATTCTAAACCAATTATTTTTTATTTTCACCATGGAGAAAACCAAAATTTTGAGAAAAAAATTGATTTTTAGAGTTAAATTCATGGATTTTTAAGCTCTTTCAAGTTTTAAAAGTTTAAATTAGTTTATTTCCTTTGATCCTATGAATTTATTTTGCGTTTTTATTTTACGTTTAGATGGCACCCAAATCTAAGCGAGGAAAGGGACGAGAAAATTTTGATGGTAGCAAGCTTTTAACCGCTGCTGCAAATTTTCGGTACAATGATTTTGCTACAACCAGGAAGTTTATCTCGGAATGAAGTTTTTACAATCCTGGAGGAAGGATTGAGGATACAATCGTTGCACTCAACTGGCAACAATTCTGTTATTTCACTGGTGTTGTTGTTAACCCTACCGTCAGGGAGTTTTATGCAAATTTCGTGGAAGCTGAAGAATACGAGATTTTCGTAAGAGGAGTTGGAGTAGGATTCACTCCAGATCGTATCAACATTTTCCACGGCCTGTTACCGAACATCAAGTCTATTACTCTGGATTATCTCCATCTGAGGGAGATTTAGAGATGATTATTGCTTACCTGACTGATGGTACTGGAGCATGGAAGATCCGGAACGGAAAAAGGGTAAATTTTTTATCTTCTAAGCTTAATGGTGTTTCAAAGGCATGTCATTACATTATTTCTGCTCGCCTCATTCCATCCAATCATTTGAGTGAGGTTACTAAGGACAGAGCTATCCTCAACTACTGCATACAAATGAGGAAGCCGATTGATGTAGGGAGTATCATTTATGATTCCGTAGAGGCCACTGCTCGTTCTAGCACTTCTGTTTGACTTGGATTTCCATCTTTGATTTATTCTCTATGTGAAAGTACTGGAGTAGTTGCTGAGCTTTTTGAGGAAAAGCTCAAGTATACAAAACCTATAGGAAGAGAAAGTGTCAGTATCTATGATCGACTTCGAGGTAAGAGTTCTACTGCACCTTCTAGTTCATTACCTACTTCTGGTAGAACTTTTACTTCTATACCTTCTACTTTTGCTGCTGAGCCACCATATAGTTTCTTGGAATCCATGCATGATAAGTTTATGGAGCAGCAAAATGAGTTATTTCTAACTCATTGTAGAGTAGATACGATTGATAAGAAGATCAATCATCTTTCTGAATACAACCAAAGGAAGAGTGATTATGATGCTGAGTATTATGAGTCTCTTGTTAGATTCCTGAAAGGTGATCATGATGTTCAGTTCCCTACCTGTCCTAGATTTTCACTGTATGTTGATCCGAAGGATGTAGAATTTTCTTTTGGTGACGACGATGACGATGCTACAGACAGTGATTAGTAGCTTGATTGACCTCTTGAGATGTGTTGATTCTGTTTTTAGTTTATTTCTTATTTGTTAGTACTGATTAGTCTGATTTTATTGTTGTTTGTTAGTGTTGATTTGTTTAATTAACTTTGTGTAGACTTTTGATGATAAAACTATTTTAGATCATTTTATGTGTTATGTATTAAAGACTGAAATATGGATGAATTTTTATTTTTATGATAAATGTTTCTTTCAGTTTCAGCCTACTGTTTTAGTATTCATGAATAGTTAGTAATTTTGCATGTTTTAATATATAAAAAAAAGAGTGAGAGAATAATTATAATATAAAAATTGAAAAAAATATATATATAAATTAACTCCTGCTCTGCAAACTTTTCTATATATGCTTAATCATTTATGTTATATTCATATTAAAGCATGTGTAGAAGTAGAAATGAGTTTTTCCTTACTACATCATCATTGTACCTAGATAAATTCCTGTTTATTTCTTTCTCTCATGCTTTAGAAAATTTTATGATTCATTTTTATACTAAAGCTGAAGTTTGGGGGAAGGGAAAACATTTTTCAAATTTAAATATTATTTGTCCTTAATGAACTAATATTTTCTTTAAAAATATTAACATAACATAAGGAATGAAAAATCTATTTAAGATTAATTAAATTTTTGAATTTATAAATAATTTAGTAAACTTAACTAAATTTTTAAAAATTTTGATTGATTTTAAAAATAGAATTATTTAACTTAAAGAATAATAAGATTAAGAATTTTTCTATTTATAGTAAAGAGAATTGTGTTTTAGAAATACTAAGGAATCAAGATTATTACTTGAAAAAGAAAAAGGATTGAAATAATTTTTGAAAAATACTTATTAAGAATGTCATATTTATTAAGTAAAAAAATGTATAAGTTTTTAAATATAAGTTAAGGATAGTGAAGTTCAAAATCATTAACAGGCTATCCAAAAATAGTAATCCTCACAAATAAAAAAAAATGGAGGATTGAAAAATATCCTTAAAAAAGAAAGGAAGAAGAGAGAAAAGAAAAGAAAAAAATAGAAAAAAGGAAATGTTAGGAGAAGCTTGAGGAAATGCCTAATCAAAAATTGGCTTCACTTGAATTATCTTATAGAAAGAAAACCAATTACATTTTTAACTTAATTTTTATGTACAAATATTTTTACTAGGAAAATTTTTCATGAAAATCTTTTTCTTGTAAATATTCTATGTGACCTTAATATGATAAATTACAATTATCCTTGAATTAAATGAAAAATTGGAAGTCTTATGATTTGGTAGTTAAGTATTCTTTAAATTCTTAAAATTAACTTAAATTATTGAAATTTAGTTGATGATTTGCTAAAGCTTTTATAAAACCAATAATTAAAAGAAATCTTAAGTATTTAAACTTCATTCCAAATGTTATACATTTTATGTAATTAAAAGGGTTACTTGAGGGCAAGTAACGTTTAAGTATGGGGTAATTTGATCCACTTTAAAAATACATGTTTTTATGCCTTATTTATGATTTAATTATTAAGGTTATTATGCTTTAATGAAAGGTATTTTTATGTTTTTGGATGTAGGTGATAAAAAAAGAGTTCAAGAAGGAAAAATGAGCAAAAATGGAGCCTAAAGAGCAAAGATATCGAAATTATAGGTCTGGCGCCTAGGCGCCAGAATCCGGCGCCTAAGCGCCAGTTCGATACAGAAACATATAATATTTTTAACGACTTTGGGTAGTTATTTTGATGGTGTTAAGCGGTTATCAGACCTCTAGAAGACTGAAAGTTACTTTTAATATATAGGACATGTGATACAATGCATCTGGACATAGGTAAATGGTTTTAATCGCGAAGAGGTGCAATCCAAAGTGAAGAGGTGCAAAGACCTGGTCACGGACTCCGGCGCCTAGGTGTGACAGTTACCTTCTAGAAGATACATTGTATTTGGACGAATTTTGAAGAGGTGCCTGTCGGTATATTTTAAATTTAATTTACATATATATATATAATTTGGAAAGTAGTGTTTTGATTTTGAAAATAATTTTAAAAAAATTTTAAGATATGAAGTCGAGCTGATCTCACATCTCGAATAGTTTATATAAATGAGCACCGCACCACAAGCTGTATATCTATCCGAAGAATAGATACAACTGCTTGATGATGGGGCTCGATTAAATAAACTAGGAGATTTGTGACATCCGTTTGGTCTGCGAACCAATTTTATAAGCCGACAAGTTCCCACTGCTTAATATAAATGAATTAAGCGAGGGTTTATATTACACAGGTTCTTAAAGTTCCCTATAAGGGCGAGCCCACTATAGTTAATTACATCTTAAGTGACGGGAATCACCTAAGAAAACTCTCGATAATAATCGGTAATTACTGCTCTCGAGAATTTCAAAGTTTAAGTTTTCGAGGATTGAATTTTTGAATTTGATAGGGGATGGATCAAATTTGGAACATTTTATTTTAGGAGTCCGAAAGGAAGAAGGGTAGGAGAAATCACGGATCCAAAGCGAACTTTGGTAATTTCCCGATTATCCTATTGTTTGGCTTGAATTTAGGAAGGTCCTAATGTTTATTTAATGTTTTAATCTTGCCGATTTTAATTAATTAGGACTTATATTCGTATGATAAAATCATACAAATAGCCTCGAAGATGTGAGGGTTTATATCGTATCGGACGACTACCTCGGAAATCCTAAGACCGGTTAGGGCTTAATTTACATGATATGATCATGCAAATGCCTAACGAAGAGTTGAGGATTTATGTTGCCACAAGCGAAACTACCTCGAAGTCCTAAGGCTTGGTTGTTTAATTCTAGGAAAGTTTCTGTGATGTAGATTCGAAGTTTTGTCGACGACGATGGCCATGCTGCCCACCATGCTCAGAGCTCCTTGTTGTTGCGGAGGTTTAGTTTTAGAAATCATAAATCGGGGGATGAGAAAAGTGTTTTGGTTTAGAGAAGTCTTAATTTCCAAGTGTTTTTGTGTTTTAATTAAAACGGATCTTAAAGTTGATTAAACGAGACCGATTAAGATCCCGCGGTTCCGTCATCCAGACACCGTTATTTTCATCGAATTCACTTAGTCCGGATGAATTTGCTAAACTTAACTAAATGAGTTCCGCACTTTCATTTAGACCAGTGGGAAATCCCGTTAGCAACACGTGGGTTACATCATCAGAGGTATTCCCGATCATTCGATGAGACGTTTTAATTTAGTTGTAGTTGTAGTTTTGTTGTTTTGTTTGTGATTAAATTTTGAGTTATTTTATATTTTGAATGTTGTGGCGATGAATTTTATCTTGTATTGTCTTTTAATTTAGTTATGGGTTTCGGTTTTGGTTTACGTCCTAAAGGTGTAGGTTTTCATGCAATTGTTGTTTATCATGCAAGAAAGGTAAGTGCGATGCGATTAAATAAATTGCGGTAAAGTAAATTGCAATAAAATAAAAGCGTACATGGAGGGTCTTCCCGTCATCCCAATTTGCACTTAAAACACGGTTAGAATATTTAAGCATTTAAAGTAAGTTCCTAGGTAAAGCTAAGGGAAAGGTTATGGTTTTCTACCAAGTTCCTAATCCTATAGCTAGTCATTTCCTATGACGTCTAGGTTCCTTGTGTTTTAGTTTGAGGACGATTTTCTTCATCGAAGAGCATTAAGTCGAATTGTTCTTATAAATATCCTATCATATTGAGGAAGTGCTTAAGACGAATCTTAAACATCTTTTCAATATTTCTAGGATTGTTTTAAGTCCGAATGGATTTAATTATACAAATGATATTAATCGTCAGAGAGTTTAAGTTTTGTTAACTTGCTCGGTGAACTAGGATATTTGAATGTCACTATAAGTGAAGTAACATTTCATTTAATATTACTGTTTAGGAGTTATGATAACTAAAGCTTTTGAGGGTAAATTGGTGTTGAAATGGTTTGTGATTTAGCTTAATTTCAATTGAAGGGTTTAAATTTGGAATAGTGTTCGAGTTATTTTAGGCTTATTTCTTTATGTCTTAGGTGATGTTATTTTTAGTTCGATTTAATTTAATTTAACTTAATTTAATTTGATATGGTTTAATTTAAATTAGTTTAACTTAAGTTGATTTAATATAATATGATTTAGTTTAATTTAATTTAATTTAATTTTCTTTTAATTTAATTTAATTTAATTTAATTTAATTTAATTTAATTTAATTTAATTTAATATAATTTAATATAATTTAATTTAATTTAATATAATATAATTTAATTTAGTTTAATTTAATTTGATTTAATTTAATTTAATTTAATTTAATTTAATTTAATTTAATTCTTAATTTTTAATTTAATTTTTAATTTTAAAGGAATTTGTTTTAAATAATTTAACATTAATTTAATTTAATGATTAAGTCTTTTAGCATTTTAAATCTTAAACTTGAATTATCATTTTAATTAGGAATTAAATATTATTGCGATGATCAATTTAGGGATTTTTAAATTAAAGAATAAATCTCCTCCTAATAATATCCCTATTTTAATAATTCCAATTTTATTATTCTTCCAAATTTAATCAATTATTTAATTAAAGTTTAATCATTTTAAATTGCTTAATGGGTTTCTACCCTTCAATTATTAAATTTCAATCATCCAAATCAGATTAGGATCAAATATTTTGCTTGTTAATTTTTTATTAAACCTAAAGTTTTAATTAAGGATTAAAAAAAAATTTAATTACCACTTTACCCTTTAAGCTTAATAATTTCATAACTCACTAAATTGAACTCAAATGAACTTGAAATTTTTATGTGACTTCACTCATATGTCAATAAAGACATGAGAGGAGAAAATGTGATTTTTCTGTATTTAATTTATTTATATAATTATTTTTGGTAGAAAATAGAAATTTCCAAGGAAAATTTAATAACATGACCGAGGAAAGTTTCTGTCCTAAGAAAATTAGGGGACATTCCTAATGACCAGGGGACCACTTGGACCAATTTTGGTGATTTTTTGAATTATATTATTTTTATTATAAATATTTTAAGTTCTGGAGTGTTAATTAATTTAAAAATAAAATAAATGTTGAAAAATGAATTTTATAATTTTTAAAATTCTCTCTGATATCAAGGATTCTAGAGAACCAAATTTTACAATTTTCTGATTTTTCTAAGATTTATTATAATTATTTTAGTGAAAGTGTTAGAAAATACATTTTTTTTAATTTTAAAATTACCCTAGGGCTTTAAAATTTAATATCTCATTAAATAGACCTAAGAAAAATATGGAGTTTGTTATTAAGTGATTAAATTTCAAAATATGACATTTTGATGAATTTTATTATTTTTGTGATTTTTATTATTTTTTAATTATTAAAATATTAAAATAATACTAAAAAATTAACTTTTTTAGAAAATTGAAATTTTAATTTTCTTAAATTCCCCTGATATCAGAGAGGCTCCAAAACCAATTTGGTGAATTTTTGAAAGGTATTTTGAAAGTTATGAATTTTTAAAGTTTAAAATGACTAAATGGCTTAATCAACCCATTTAGTAGGGCTAACCAAGTCCAATTGACTTCAAACTTTTATGGTGGGTTCCTCTGATCCTAAAGGTCAGTAGAGAATTGATTTCAAGTCAATTTGATCTATGGTCAATTCTAATTAATTAGGGGTCAATTTTGGATGTTTAAGCCGATTAGGGTTATCTTGAGTGAATTAACTCGAGTCCTATTTTTCTAGGGTTCTCTGGTCATAAGGAACATCACCAAATTTTTCTAGAATTTATTTCACAACATGCTATTTATTGGAATTAAAATACTCAAAACAGTGACATGAATTTGAAAAATCAATAACTCTTCATAGGGATGGCCTCGACTTTGGAAAATTCGGGGAATGTTCCCAAATTCGGAGGCTTCAAAAGCCCTATGGTCTCATGCCATGGTGAATTGTATACATGCATGGAGAATTAAATGTATGCAGAGAGTAAATAAATTATAAAAAATAAAATACTTGATGAAATTAAATGATTTCTTTTCCACATTATTCTCCTACATTCACTTTGAGCAAGAGGGTATTTTTATTTTATTTTTCCGATTTTCCTACACAAAGTTATGAATTTTTGAAGTTTAGGGAATTAAATAAATATAAAATAACCTAATTTCCTACTTATCCACGCGGCACCGCGTCAACCTCGGCAGCTCCGAAGGGGATACGTGTCGCGTTGTGATTGGGCGCCGCCATCTGAGTCGGCGCGTCCCGGGACCCGCGGTTCATGCACCATTGCACGGTCCGGCGCAATCCGAACCGTCCGCTCGATACACGCGCGATCCAACGACTCCTGGTCATCGTCTACGGCGGGTGTGCACCGTGACCGTCGACCTTCTAACCACTAATTTCTCGCTCGATTCTCGATGGATTTTCGTGTTCTTATGCTCCATGGATTCGTCTTGAAGAGACGAACACATCCATACGGTAAACATGCATTTAAATTGACTCAAATTAAAATGAGAATCTCTGGAAGCTCGGGAAGAAGAGGGAGTCCATACCTTTGCTCGGAGAAGTGAAGCTTCGATGCGAGAGTTGTGTCACCTTCGATTGGGTCCGAGTAAGCTCCGGATGAAGTCCCTTGGCACGGTGAATTGTCTAGCTATGAAAGTGACCACGGCCGATCACAAAGCTTGGAGGGCTGGAGCAAGCCGGGTGGCACTGGAGATGGGGCTTTCGGTGGGAAACTTCTTCCCTTGGTCCGGTGAAGGTGTAGGACCAATCAATTTGGGAATTGGTTCCTTGTGAGGAGATGTCCTGGTTTTGGGTGAAATTTCAGTTGAGAAATTGGATTCTGTCAGTGGGGATTAGAGCAAATTGACACTGGGGATCAACTGCTCTAAGTGTGGAGTAGGGTTTGGAACAATTTTGGCAGAGTTTCGGCAAGGTTTTTGCAACTCTCCTCCATGGCCGTGAGGGGGTCGGGTTTAAATAGAGGTGGCTGGAGAGCCTCGCGGGGATGGCCGAGGGTTGGGATCGAGTTGCTGCGGGCATGGGAAGAACGAGCTATGGTGGCCATTGGGCATGGGGCGGCTCGGCGAGGTGGAATTCCGAGGTTTGGCTCCTCCCCATGTCTCGGCCATGGCGTTTTCCGGCGGCCAGGGTGGTGGCCGGCGGGCATGGGTCACTATCTTGACCGGGGAGGTCGGGGCTTGGCAATGGTGAAGTCGATTGGGCTTGGACATGTGTAAAGTGTTTGGATTAAAATGGTATGGGGGAGAGGCCACTTTGGCTTGAAATTGGTCAACCCATTGGTTTGGGTTGGGTTCACCTCCCCATGGTTGGTCTTGAGTGAGAAGATCGGTTAGGCTAGGCTGGTCGAAGGTGGTGATGTCCTTATCCAAGAATATTTGGATTAAATCTTGGTTAAGGGGAAACATGCTTAAGGCTAATGACTTTTAGGAGATGGTTAAAGGACCTCCTCCTTTTGCCATTAATGGCATGGTCACATGCCAAACTTTCATGGCTTCATATGGCTTGTGAATGGCTTATCCTTGGCTCCATTTGGCTTGGGAAAAGCTTGGGTCGATTTCATAAAAAGGGATTTAAGAAAACTTTGATATTTTGATGGGAATTTGTATGGGGCTTGATTTGGAATTGTTTAATTGATGACTTTGGAACTTAGGGACAATTTTGATTAAATGGATGATGAGGGGAAGTGCCATGTGGGCTTTGGATGAATTTGGGCTTTTGAATTTGAAAGAAGTGGGCTTTTAGGAAAGTTTAAGGGGAAATGGGCTTTTTGATTTTAGGATGGGCATTTGGGTAAAGATTTTGTGAAGGAACTTGTCAAATAAATGTCATAATTGGTTTAGGGATGTTCTATGAAGGGCTTGGAGTCAATTTGGTGTGATTTGGGTTTGAATTGGGTTGGATATGGGCCTTTTTGGTAAAGAGGCTAAGGTGGGCCAAAATGGGCTACCATGGGCCAAAGTTGGGCTAGAGTTGAAATTGATGTAAAATTAATGTTGGGAAATGTTTATGGGAGTGTTTCAAAGAGGTTTTGGCTTTGGTTAGGTTTTGATTTTGGGATTTGGGCTCATTTGGGTTAAGTTTGGGTTTAGGTCGAAATTGGGCCTTTTAGCTTTGGGTTGAATTTGAGTGGGGTTTGGGCCTAAATTTTGGGCAAATCATGTTAGTGTTTTGTTTATGGGGATGTTAAGGAGGGTTTAGAAAAGATTTGGGGTTAATTGGAGTTGAATTGGGTGAATTTGGGCTAAATTTGGGTCATGGGTCCAAATTGGGCTTTAAGGCAAAAGTGAAATTGGATCCCAATGCCAATCAAATTGGGCTTGGATTTGGTCTAGATTGGTGTTGGGGATGTTAAATTGAAGTTTAGAATTGAATTGGACCAGAATTTGGGTCAATTGGGTAGGTTAGGTTTGACATTGGGTTCACTTTGGGTTAAAATGGGTCGAGTTGGGGGTTTTGATAAAAGTGGGGTAAATTGACAAAATTGGCCCATGGTGTAGTTGAACAAAATGAAATTGGGAATATTTGGGATTTTCTGGAATTTTCTGGGAATTTTCTGAATTTTTGGATTTTTTGGCTAAGAGGGGTATTTGGAGGGTATTTGGAGGGTATTGGGAGGTATTTTTGGAATTTTTGGTATTTTTGGTTATGGATGATCAGTTTGAGTGATGTGGAAATGTTTGGGAATGATTTTGGAGAATTTTGGGTGATTTGGAAATTTTTGAGAAATTTGAGGCTATTCGGGGCTTTGGGTAGGTTGGCGGGTGTAGGGTCCGGGGGTCAAAAATTAAAAATTTGGAAAATGGAAGATTAGGTGAATGTAAGTGGAATAAAATCATTTTGGTTGAGCCATGAAGCCATATCAAGCCCACATGAGCCATGAAGGGACTCATTTGAGGCATTGACTATGTTGTTCCTAACCCTCTTAGCCAAGGGCTTAGGGGTTAAGGACCATCCATGTGAATCACCTACATGAGTCAGGAGGTCAAGTCGGGTATGGGTGTGTTTTTTTTTTTTTTTTGTAGGAGGTGTGTGAAAGTGTAGTGTGTAGGTGTAGTGTATAAGTGTAGTGTGTGTGTAAGTCAGCCCCTCACCAGACCGAGGCCTGCGGGCGGTCTAAGGCCGAAAAGTCCATAGGAACTCATCCTTTAAACTTCCACATTTGATTTCAACCCTCTAGGTGATTAGGGGTCTACGGTCGAGTTTGTGGGGTTTGCGGGGAGTTTAGAAGTGGTTTGAATTTCTAAAAGGTGGGTCTCGATTCTAATCCTCTAAGATAGTCGAAGGAAAAGCCTGAAGGCTAGATCCTAAGTACTAAAGAGAAGAAGAAAAGACCTCATCGAAAATGAGGTCGACAAATGGACCCCCAATAGGTGTGGTGAGTGACGGAGCACACGCGCGTATTGGTGTTGACCGAAGCGATCAACAAAACCAACACGGATGTCCGAGTAACAAACTTAGGACGAAGTAGAAGAGCTTCTGGCGGGGAGTGTCGAGTATATCTCTGGAGCTGGAGATTCTTGAACTCTCGGCGGGGAAAGGAAAAGGAGGTGAATCCCAAATCAAATGATGCGGGAGAATTTCGATTTAGATTTTATTTTGTTTCATGTTCGAAGTCATGATGTGTGAGTTTAGATTTCGATTTGGAGTTTCATTTATATTGAAGTTTGTCGAGATTAATTTGAAGGGATTTGATTTGAAATGAAAATTGGAATTTTGAAGTTTTAGATGTAACATCTTCGACCCCAAAAGAAGATCGAATCGATTGGATTGGGTCATTACAATGAGAAAAGATCTCGGAGTAATGCGGTATTGGATGTAAAATCCTTAACCTCGAGAGTTTGATTTTGATGTATTTCATTGCGATAGGGAAATGATCCTAAAGCAATGCGATCTCGGATGTAAAATCCTTAACCCCGGGAATTTGATTTGATGTATTTCGGTGCGATAGGGAAAGAATCCTAAAGCGATGCGGTCTTGGATGTAAAATCCTCGACCCAAAAGTTTGAATTTGATGTATTTCGGTGCGATAGGGAAAGAATCCTAAAGCGGTGCGGTCTTGGATGTAAAATCCTCGACCCAAAAGTTTGAATTTGATGTATTTCGAGTGCAATAGGGAAAGAATCCTAAAGCGGTGCGGTCTTGGATGTAAAATCCTCGACCCAAAAGTTTGAATTTGATGTATTTCGATGCGATAGGGAAAGAATCCTAAAGCGGTGCGGTCTTGGATGTAAAATCCTCGACCCGAAAGTTTGAATTTGATGTATTTTAGTGCGATAGGGAAAGAATCCTAAAGCGGTGCGGTCTTGGATGTAAAATCCTCGACCCAAGAGTTTGAATTTGATGTATTTCGGTGCGATAGGGAAAGAATCCTAAAGCGATGCGATCTTGGATGTAAAATCCTCGACCCAAAAGTTTGAATTTGATGTATTTCGGTGCGATAGGGAAAGAATCCTAAAGCGAGTGCGGTCTTGGATGTAAAATCCTCGACCCAAAAGTTTGAATTTGATGTATTTCGGTGCGATAGGGAAAGAATCCTAAAACGGTGCGATCTTGGATGTAAAATCCTCGACCCAAAAGTTTGAATTTGATGTATTTCGGTGCGATAGGGAAAGAATCCTAAAGCGGTGCGATCTTGGATGTAAAATCCTCGACCCAAAAGTTTGAATTTGAATTTTTTTGGTAATTGATTTTGCAAAGATTTGTAGTGTTGGTTTGAAGAGTGTGGAATTTTGGTGTTTCGAGAATTTCATGAAAGTTGTAAAAGACTTTCATGGAAGGAAATAGATTAGGAGGGAATATGTAGATGTTACATATCCCATTCGGAAGAGTTGATTGGAAGTTGCTTGGTTTGGATTGGATATAATTCCTCGCCATCGGATTCGATCCGTGTTAATGGAATCAACCGCTTCCATCCCGGACAAAGGAGAGAACGAACGGATTGGATTTCAGATTTGGGAGATTGAATTTGAATTTTCGATTGAGATTTGATTTAAGATACTGGAAGATCGAATTTGAGATTTGATAGAGATTTGGAATGCGGAAAGATTGAACTTGAATTTGATTGAGATTTGGAGTACGGAAAGATTGAATTTGAAATTTGGAAGGATGAGTTTGAACTCGGTTGAAATTTGATTTAAGATTTGATTTGAAGTTTGGAAGATCACATTTGAAATTTGATTGAGAATTTGATTTAACATTTATGTTGATTTTGTTTATCTTTTAATGATTCAAATTTTATTTTATCGTTTATTTAATGTTCATGTGAATTTGGTGTTTGTCATTTTTTTTTAGATTTTTTTTTTTTTTTAAGGAAAGTTTTCTTTTATTCTCTTTTTTTTATTCCTTTTCTGTTCTTTGTTCGAAGTTCATTTAACTTTAACGGCGTTTCCCGATCAATTTGCACAAAAGAGGTGAAGGCCAAAAATGTGACATGGTCACTTTCATTCCAATCATGTAGAAGATACATCATACATCTTGATCTGGAATATATTTCATACAATCCATGTAAACTCAAAACGGACTGTGTATGATCTTTGTCGATCCATCCAAAGAAGCATCTGTCAAAAATCCATGTCTGAATAGTGGGGTACATGGTCAATAACATCACCTTCCAAGCCATCCTTGGCAAGGATGTCGTATGGATGTACATTGGAGGTGTGATATTTTCCATGTAACTCACGGCTCGTAAGGCGGAGGCTCTCTAGCTCCGAGTGCAGTTGGAAATGGTAAGGTGTCTTTACGTCGTCCATCCTTCGAAAGTAGCGAGATCCGCTTCATTGGTACACCGGTATTCAATGCTTAGCGATATACGCTCCGTTGCCCTTCGATATCATGACGGAACCTACCGGTAATGGTATCTTTCTTGGCCCTCGGAACTCACACAGGCCTGCTATCACGGAGGTCGGCTCCGAACATGATATTACACTCGTTCGAGAAGAAGCGTGCGAAAGGTCGACAAAGTCATGGTGATGCTATGTGCGGGGGTATACGGTCACCTGCTTGTAGATGTTGATAATGCGGCTATTGGGTATGCAATCTGCGGCGGTACCCTCCATGTTATCAATCTCTTTACCATTATCTTGATGACTAATGGCATCGGATCCACTTGCCCATGACGGAGTATTCCGGTGGGTTTCCCTTCTGTCTTCTGCGAAGTTGTAACGGCATCCACATTGTATTGTGATTCTTCCCTTCCACGGCATCCATCTGCGGGGTTCGAGTATGTGTTTTCCCTTAGGCGGCACTGCTCGGCCCATTCTTTTCAAATCCGGATGTAATCCACGATTTCTTGTTGTTCATACTACGAGAATACGTACGTATGTAGCTCGAGGCCTTCCGGTATATTGATTCTTACGCCTCTAATTCTCTCGAAGTATTCAAAAGTTTTCTTGGACATTACTGTATTCTTTCTAGCTCGTATTCGGAATGAGCTGCGGATGGCGAGGTACGAGTGACATATTGTGGAATATACGGTTCAATCCCTTCACGTTCTCCTGCATACCTTGGCTCCTCGGGGATGATGCACGTCGGGACATCCCCGGGGTTGCTTTGCAACAAGGTCATGCATCAGCTGGTGGTTCTATCCGGTGGCGTGGTAGCCTTCTTTCTTCGGTCTTTGTGAGATTTCCACTGGTTCTTTCTATTATCTAGGAGGCGGCCTCCTTTCTTCGAGTTCTGGTGAACCGGTGTCCTTGAAGTGTATGTGCGGCATTAGCAAGCTTGTCTCGTCGCGGTCCGCGGCTAGTTTGGTTAACATCTTACGGATACGGCGATTCTTATTTCTTCGTTGCGTTCTTGTGAGAGTAGCTCTTCGAACTTCTTGAATCTCTGTGGGCGCGGCGCTTGCAAGCCTGCCTTGCTGTAGCGACTACGGACTTCATTTTCTTATCTTCTTCGATGTTTGTCTTTCTTTTCTTCTTGCTTGGATTGGTGGCTTGGGCCACCCACTTTCATCCTTGTACGTCAGGGCGGTTCTTCTCGATCAGCCGGGACCCGGTCACTTTCCTCGTCTTGTAGGCTCGCTGGTGCGAAATCCGAGTCGATCTCGATTATCGCTCCATCTTTCACCCTCTTTTCGTCGAGTGCGAGGCTTACGCCATTTCTAAAGTTCGGGACCAACCGCCCGCTCGACATTTCCACTGCGAAAAGACAAGGAAAAGGATCGAGAGTGCATCTTAAGAACAAGAACATTAAGAAAATGTTTATTAAAGACATTTTTTTTATTTTTAAACTTAACGGGAATGAAGTGGGATAAGATCGGGTAAGAGATTTTGATTTGGAAAAGAAAACAAGGAAAATTTTATTATCGGGATTTTATTTATTTTAGCACATTTTTGTTATTTTTGGGTTCGGACCCGGTCATAAGTAATCACTTCACCGTGCTTCTAGGGATGGAAAGTTCATTCCTTCGAAACATCGGGTAGCGTAATACTTTTCAAGTATCGTCCGTTGATCGGAAGCATATGTCGTTCTCCACGGCAATTCACTAGGCTGGTAGGAACCTCCCGAGTATCTTGCTTCGACCACAAACGGTCCTTCCCAGTGGGTTCAAATTTTCCTCCTATCTTACGGTGTGCGAGAATAGGTCTTTTGAGAACGAGAACTAAATCACCAACCTTGAAGGTTCTTGGGCGGACCGGTTTATCATGGGCTTGAACCATCTTAGCTTGGTATAGTTCTAAGTGCATTGCTTGCTGCAAGTCTTTTCTCTTCCAGGCTCTCTAATTCTTCGAGTCGTAATTTGGCGTTCTCTTTTGTTGTGATTTTATTTGCGACTGCAATTTTGAGTGAAGGAAGCTGAACCTCTAAAGGTAACACTGCCTCGGACCCATACACCAGAGCATAAGGTGTAGCTTGCGTAGGAGTTCTGAAGGTTGTTCGGTAGGCCCATAAGGCTTCTAACAACTTCTCGTGCCAATTTCTCTTATTATCGTCCAAGGTTTTCTTTAAAATTTGAACGAGAGTTTTATTAAAAGCTTCGACGAGGCCGTTTGCTCTTGGGTAGTAAATTGTTGAATATCGCCGGTCGATTCCGTGTCTCCGACAAAATTGTTGATTTGCGTGCTTCGAATGCGCCCCAGTTATCCGAGATGATCTGCGCGGCACTCCGAAACGGTAGACAACTTGGTTCTTGAAAAGCTGTAGCACGTGGTGTGCTTTCACTTCTCTAAGTGGAGCTGCCTCTGCCCATTGGAAAAGTAGTCTGTAGCGCAGAGAATGAAGCGATGTCCTTTTGAAGATGGTGGTTCTATTGGACCCACTATATACGTGCCCCAACATTCGAATGGCCGCGACGCAATTGTCGGATGTAGCACATTTGGAGGTTGGTGTAGAACCACTCCGTGCACTTGGCAGCGATGGCGGCTCTTGGCGATTTTCATGCGGTCGGTCATCATCGAGGGCCGGTAGTACTCCTAGTCTTTTAATTTTCATTTTCATCTTTGGACCCGGGCTGGTGAGCGCCACGGAGTCCTGAATGTATCTCCTTAACAATTTCGCGGGCCTCGGACCCGCTTAGGCACCTTAGCCACATTTGATCGAAAGACCTTCGTATAACATATTGTTTACTAATGCGTAGGACGAGTTCTTTTCTTGATACGATGGGCTAACGACCTATCATCCGGTAGTTTTCTGTTTGCAAGTAATCTATTAATGGTTATCGCCGATCTTCCGTGTTTTACATCACTTCTGCACGATTGATCCTTTTTCCTTTTCGATTTGTGTATCGTGTCTATGTCGAGCTGTGATAGGACACGACGTCCGTGAGCTGACACTTCCAACGATTCATCTTGCAAACGGGCAAATTCTTTTGCGAGACGAGCTAGCGCATCCGCTAAAGCGTTTTCTTTTACGGGAATCTTGTAGATTGTCACATTCGGAATTTGTTCAACAGTTTGTATGGCATCTTGGAAGTATTGTTCGAGTCTTGGCTTTAAAATTACATGCTTGTCCGGCGATCCGTTGAATGATTAACTTGTGAATCCCCGTAGATGTTGATGTCTGTTATCCCCATTTGAATGGTTAATTCCGGTCCGTTATGAGGGCTTCGTATTCCGCTTCGTTGTTTGTACATGGTTCTGTCAGTGGTAGGAGTATCTTAACATTCCCGCTCCGGTGTTATAAAGATTAGCCCGATTCCTGCCTTACCGGGCACTATCACTTGCGATTCTTCGTCTTTGTGCGCTGAAGATGCTCCGTCGAAATATAATTCCCAACGTCGATCATCGAGGTCTTCTAGGTTCATTATTTGTTCATCGGCGAGATCGTCGTTGAGAGGAGATTCGCCGCGAAGGGTGTCTTTGCAAGGAAGTCGCTAGGACTTGTCCTTTTACGAGCACGAAGAGGCACGAACGTTATATCGAATTGCAATAATATCATTGACCATCGGCAAGTCTGTACGGAAAGCGTTGGGCGGGTCATCAAGTATTGCAATGGATTAAATTTCGAGATCGGGTTGACCTTATGAGAAAGCATGTAGTGCACGAGCTTTTGAGCGGCGAAGATCGGGGCTAAACGGTGCTTTTCAATTGCGGGATACCTTATTTCCGTCGGCGATGAACGACGGCTTAGGTAGTAAAGAGCATTTTCTTTACCCTCATCATTGACACAGAGCTAATAGGGCTCCGAGAGAGTCGTCTAAAGCCGCGGTATAAAGTATTAGCGGTCTACACGAGGCCAGGGCTGCTAAGACGGGAGGTGTCATTAAATATTGTTTAATGTCCTCGAAGGCCTTACGGCATTTCTCTTCCCAAATAAATTTGGCGTCCTTTTTAACTAGTGCGAGAAAGGCTGACACCTACGACGGGTTTGAGATAAAGCGTCGAAGATATGCCGGCTTCCCTTGAAAAGATCGTAGTTGTTTTAAGGTTTTGGGAGGCGGCATTTCTAAGATAGCTTTAATCTTTTCCGGGTCGATTTCAATTCCACGATGTCGGACAACGAATCCTAAGAATTTCCGGAGGTGACGCCGAAGGCGTCATTTTAAGGGATTCATCTTAAGGTTAAATTGTCTTAATCGTTCGAAAACAATTCTCAAATCATACAAGTGGTTGTCCTTTACTTTGCTTTTGATGACCACATCGTCCACGTAGCATTCGACTTGATTATGGATGAGATCATCAAAAATTCTTGTCATTGCTCTTTGGTAGGTTGCTCTGCGTTCTTCGATCCGAATGGCATCAACGTGTAGCAAAATACTCCGATCGGCGTTCCGAATGCTGTAAGCTTTTCATCTTACGGGGCCATTTTTATTTGGTTGTATCTCGAAGATCCATCCATGAACGAGAATATTTCATGTGTTGAAGCAATGTCGATCATTAATGCAGGATCGGTAGAGGAACTCATCTTTTGGACATGCCTTGTTTAAATCTACGAAGTCCACTCAAATTCTTATCGACCATTCTTCTTTACGTCGGGACTACATTGGCTAGCCAAGTTGGGTATTGTTCTTCACGGACAAATTTAGCGTCTATTAGCTTTTTAACTTCGGTATGACTTGTTGTTCGATTTCTAGATGCATTCTTACAGGACCTTGTCGGCTGGGGCCGAAGTAGGATCCACTCCTAACTTATGGTTGCGACCTGCGGAGTTAATCACGGCATCTCATCGTAGCTCCAAGCAAAACAGTCTTTAAATTCCATTAATAACTTGATTATTTCTTCGAGTCTTCTTTATTGAGTAAGGAGCTAACAAAGGTAGGTCTAGGCTCTTCGCTAGTACCTAAGTTAACTTCCGTTAACTCATCTATCGTAGATTTGATTTCTTCTTCGAATTACGGTGGAGCATTTCCAATTTGCAAATCTTCGAGTTCTTCGCGGTTTCCATGCGGTTTTCATTAGACTCGCAGGTGACAACCAAGCAAAATTCGGTATCGTCGAGCGATCCTGCGTGCCGAATCCGAGACCATGTTTTGAGTTGGGTGGACGACGGAGTTATTCCATAAATTTTCAAAACGTTGTGATTGACCTTTTGTCCATTGTCGAGGTAAGAAACCACGTCGAATTAAATTTTGAACACGGGGAGAGTACCACTCGAAAGGCAATTCCATTAATTCGATGAAGTAGCATCTTGAAGTTGTACATTATTTTCGGTTTTGGAGGAAGGAGCACCACGGTAGAATTTGATGGGCTTTGCACCACCGCTACGTACCTCTTTGACCTCCATACCCTCGATCTTATTAGAATGGATCGGGGTCGGAGTCATAGTATG